>BMAV01009334.1:0-66965 GCA_019973955.1 Trichonephila inaurata madagascariensis
ACTGTTTCTTTTAAATTTTTAAATAGCACATTTCTTCATCATAACTTCAACAATGTGCCATTACATAAGAAAGATTTTAATGCGTGCTCATGCATTTAGAACTTTAACGGGGATTCACGAGCAAGGTATGACATACCCGAAGAGGCGGTATCCAAAAATGTACATTTACAATTCGCATAGAAGCTAAGACCCTTCAAAGGATTTGACTTTAACGTTAGCTACATGAGAAACTATTAATTTTTTGAAAAAGGGTTTGGATGGAGTCTTGGAAAAAATTAGGCTGTAAGTGTGACGTACCCTGCGCGAGAAGGGCCGGGTTAAATCATTTTATGAAAAATTTATTTTCCAGAAGAATTACAATTTTTAAAATGTGACGACATAAAAGTTTTAACATACATATTTAAAACACTTGGTAGAAATGTTTTTCATGTTGTTTTTGATCTCTGAATTAGGAATTATTAAATATATAATTTTGAAATAGATTTATATTCATATTTTAGTAAATCAAATAGAGAAACTTTAGCAGAACACTCCGGTTTCTTCGATTGATAGTAACTCGGAAAATATTGCGAATGCTTAACAATTCTTAGCTCTGGCCATGTGTAGAATTCGTAGTTATGTATAGACAAATTGTAAGTATTATATAAATAATTTTAATAAAAAGAGAATAATTTCAAAGTATGTTATTGGGAGAAAAAAGTTATTGAATGTTGATGAAATATTCCATTTCAAAAAAGCATACACACACTCTGGTCACTTCGTCTCGTTATTTTTTAATGCTCTTAAATAATTCTATTATAATGGAAAATAAATGAGTACTAGAAAAACTAGGTATAATAATTATATATAATTACCTGAAGGAAAAGTGGTTTTGCAGTTGTAAACATAATTTAATTTATCCGAGAGCTTATACTTGATGATTAAGATTTCGAAATTGTTGAATTATCTTTATTTGTTCAAATTTCATGTCGTTTTGAACATTCGAGCACCTGTGTCGTCATTTCGTAAAAAAGAAATAATTTTTTTTAAAATAAAGAAATGAGGGGAAAATTTTAAAATTTAAAAAAATGAAAAAACTTTTTTTTTAGAAATATTTCCAACCCCATCAAGAATAGATAAAAAAAAAAATATTGATAAATTGACATGTCAAAAACGCTAATTTTTAATTATGTCGTGTGAATAGCATTTACAGAACGAATATTTTTACATTTTGCATTCCCTTTTAAATAATTATGGAACACCGCTTAAAATATTTATTCTACAGAAAACTTTTTTTGTGAACATTTGATCGAATCAACACATTTCTTGCAAAAAACTGATATTAGTAGATTTAATCCTTTTTTTCATAAGAAAATTTAGAGAATTAATTCCATAACTTATTATTTATATTCTCGTACTTAAGAAAAATGAAAAAAAAAGGTACGTAATCACCAAGTAGTAAATTATTATACTGATATATTTTAACGTGAAATCATTAACAAAGAGATTACCCATTATATATAAATGGGATAGAGTATCAAACACATCATTTTGTTCATTTATATATTTATCAAGAATGTTGAGCGAATTACAAACATGTATGTTTAACCTTATAATCATGCGTTGTTGATATTTCTAATCCCTATTGGGCTATCTAAGACTAGACCAACTCCATCAGTCCGTATACTTCAAAATAATCCAAGGATAGAAGAAGTTTTAAGAACGCCTCGTCAAAGTTAAAATTTAAGCAATGTAAAATATGTTCAGGTGATGCCTGGGCAGCATTACACTTCGTACAGATTTTAAAAACTTTTAGCCTTTGTTCAAAGGTGAGAGATTTCAAGTGTTCATTTGCAAATTAAGATGCGCAAGTCTGTTGACCTCTATGACCTCAAAGAGTAGGACACTACTCTTGAAGCTTGGAGCTTCGGGTACAAGGACATGTTCAGGAGGAACTCTCCAGGGATCCCTTTACGTTTTTAGCACTAACGCGTCAGTGGCATGAAGCATCCCGCAACCCGCATTGCGAGATTACTTTCGGCAGCGTCAGTAATTCCCCTTTGAAAAATCCAACTTTGGGGCAGCAAATCCCCTTCTCTGTTACGCCACTGTTAAAAGTAGAAGGCATATCAGTCCGGAGAGTATTCAAAAAGGCAGGCTTTTTTTGTCCAATGAGTTTATCGTATTTACCAATAGTTCAAACATTTGACGGAATCCTTGTATATCAATGAATCAAAGGATTTGCAGGCGGTATTAATCAACCTTAAGATGAATATTCCGACCCTGTGCCAGCGTCGCACAATTACTTAAATATTGGATGGAAGAACGGCTTTTCGGTCAATATCCAAATGTATTTAAAATCAGGTTCAGTAAGATTGTCGACATAGTTCAAACCTTTTTCAATAGCAATTAGATCTCATCTGAAAACAGAACAAGAGTTTGAATTTCTGTATTTGAGACTGAAAGCAGAACCAGAGGTCTTAATGTAGATACCACTGCCAGTATGGCTTATAATAATGTAGAAGTAGGAGTCAAAAATTGTGTTACATACATTTATATAAAATACACACATATACATATATAAAGAGAGAGAGAGATACGTAAATGCTCATATATATAGTAATAATATTTGGTATATCTTACTACAGCAAACTTTATATATTTATACGTATATACACATAAAACGGCCCAACAGTCGTTGGAAGTGTGTGTTTATTTTAGGACTGTCAATGTTTTTATTTAAGTGTCCATCAACTGTCAGCAGAACAATTTTGAAATCAGGATAGTATTTTTCAATATGAGAATTTGTTTATTTTATCTTATCCTAGAAAGTCTGCATTTCTTTTCTGGGAAAGATAACTAAAGCAATTTAATAAATTACGATATTGTTTTAAGCAATAACAAAATGATAGAACCATTATCCGGAAGATTAGCGAATTAAAGAAAGCATCGATTATTGCCTCCAAAATGGCTGTTAGAGAGAAAAAGAAATGGAAAATATGTAATTTTTGCGCATTGAAATGGCTTCTAAAAATAAACAATTACATTTTTAAAAATCTGCTTACAATGAAATTAATGGAACAGAATTGTTTTTCACTGGTTTATAAAGAAGACGTAATAAAATGCTTTCATTGGTATTGGTTGAAATGCAATAGCAAATATTTGAAAATGCACAGAAGACGATGTATTGAGAAACTTTCTGGGATGGCTTAATTTAAAAAAATTTAGCAAGCTTTTCGCAAAGTATTGCTTGTTCTCTGTTGTGGCTCCATCTGTCGCACATCATTTGCAGTATAGCATTTTGCATTTATCGTCAAATTGAAAAGAAGTCGAAAATTTATAGTTTAGTACAAATAAGTTGTTTGAAGTTAGTAGTTTTCTGTAAAATATTCATGCTCGTATGTTTAAAATCAAATACTTTTTTACGAAATTGAATTTAAATACATTATAAATTACTTCAAACAGGCTAAAATATGAAAATTTGAGAAAGCTATTTTTCTACGAGTTAATTATTTATGTTTTATGTTTTTATTTCTAAAGAAAAATGTCTAGAAGATGAGGTACAAAACAGGATAAACGCGTAATATTAAGTATTAGTGATATTTACGGCAACTTTGGTAAAACCTGTAATCATATATTTTTTCTAAGAGAGAGAAAAAATGTTGGTAGGTGTGTACTGTTTTATATCCATGGCTGCCCCAAATTTATACAGCTGACTAATATTTTGGCGCGCTTTAATGAGCCTTACTTTTTAGAAAGAGAAAAACAACAATTTATTATTTTTCAAATATATTTTATGAATAATTAATTAAAAGTTTTTCCTCTCAAAAAATTCAATACTAAAATTTTTAAAAATAATCAGTATACAATAAAATAGCATGAAATGACTAAAACTTGTTTAGCACAGAAGCGTAAAACTTTCTGGGAAAAGAAAGGGGAAATTCCCATCTACATTTCTCAAGAGAATTTCGAAAGTCTATTATGTGGTTTTCTTCTTTTAAAAATATCTCCTCTTTCAAAGCAACAGAAAGGGAAATCTAATGCTTGTGGTCAACAAAATATTTAATGGAGCTCACTAAAGTGTTCTAATTCACTATAATAATTGGAAAACCAATTTTTTTTTCTCTCTAATATCACTATTTCAAACAAACTAAAAAAAAAAGGTATTGAGGATAAATGGACGACATTAAGAAAAAAGAATATAGTGGTTAATTTACATTTTTTATTATTGATTCAAGATACTGTATTCTGAAACTATACTAAACTTTCCTCTTGGTTTTGCTTTATTCGTGCATACATTAATTTAAGACCGTGGAAACTTACACAATTTTTTTCAAAAAACCCCACTAGTATTATTTGTTAAAGTTCACTCTAGCTCGGTTGAAAGATGATTTCTGTGTTAATATTTGTTTTGTAATAGTTACAGTTTATCCACTTTAAGGCAGGTTTTAAAAAACATGGTGTTTTGTACTATTTATTATTCTTTGGTTACAAAAACACATTATAACTTGATATTCTCGATGTTCAAAATGTATGTAAACCAGGAATGGGTAAATAGCAGCCCGCGAACCTCATGGATTACAAAGACAGTCAGAAGGTTAAATAGACTGAAAACGGCTCATATATTCGGATTAAATACATTATTTGTGAACAAAATTTTTCTTGCATGAGAAGTCAACAAGAGAAAATATCAGAAACTTGCAGGCAATATATTGAGAATTTCAACAAACAACCTCATCTTTAGTTTAAAGAAATTATGATAGGGTACATTTGTCTCCTTAAACTGATTCTAAATTTAAATATTACTTGCAATTATATATATATGAAAGCATATTAATTAAACTGAGAAAAAAAGCACCCACTATCTTGTTTTAACATATTTATTGATTTTCATGGGCACTAATATTTCTTTTCGCGAATCAGAGCTAACTTTTGAATGCAATAATTTTAAGAAAACAGAATTTATAACAACACTCAAACAATTAGTATAGAAGTGAAATCCTACTTAACTGCTTTGTTTTTAGAAATAATAGAAATAAATTATTTTATATTTTTCTACAATGAAATTAAATTTAAAAGAAGTTTAAATAAATTTGTATTAAGGGTGTTACATTTGATTAGAAGGTAACAATTGATTATATTATTATGCTTAAAAGAGGAAGTTCACCTTAGATGTATATTTGTATTTCTTTTTTCTGGTATTTTTTCTTAAGTAGACAAATTTGTAATTATCTGAGAAGGGAAAAATGTGGCTTTTCTTTTTCCAAATGTATCTTTTGTCTATAGATACCACACTAATATAATAATAGTATACAATGCAAGAAGATTGTAGAACACCTTGGCACCAAGGATCTTAATCCCTTTCTTACATCATAAAATATTACAATAATTAATTGCGTGCATGGTTAAAATAATTAGAAACAACAAAAATGCTACTTAAATCTTGGTTTAAATTGTCTGGAATTTTTTTTTTTTTTACAGTTCTATCTCTAAACATTAATATACGGTACAACTAAGAACTTTTCAAGCGGTTTTATTCATGGGTAACAGATGATATTAATTCTCACTTGGCAATAAATATATCGGATTGCTATACATTTGTTGCATACTTTAATCCTTCTTTTTATTTTTCATGGTAGATCTTAGAGATCACCCTATGACTAACTTTCACAGTAACATTATAATCCAATTGCGGTGCTATATTTACTTTCACAATTTTCCGATATAATCACATCCTTGCCCTGGATGCTTGAAAGATGTAACGGATTATAAATGCAACGCATATTAATAAAACAAACTTTTAATTCTTGGTGTTGGAAGTTTAGATACCTCCAAATTGAAAAAGTAGATCAGAACTGACGAAATCCCACCTCCCATATTTCTAAAGGTATCATTTGTGCTGATGTTGCGTTAATTGGTATACGTTGCGGTGAACGATTTGGCCAGGAGGTTTTGCATTTGCGGTAGGATACACTTCAAACCATGCATGAGTATGCATTTTTTGAAGCTTGAGGAAGCAAGTCCACGGTAAATTGATAAACAGAATACGAAACCGTTTGCATGAAACGGACGTAGATAGTTTGTTTTCATATGGAGAATGGGTGTTTTTATAATAGGTCTTTGTTGATAAATGCTTTGTGGATAGCCCAGCACGTTTTAATTTTATAACTAAACGCAATTAATTGTGAATGGATGTATAAATATCAAGTTTCAATAACAATATAAACGACCTTCGGTTAAATGATATTTTATTAATAATTAATAACCTTTATGGATATTTCGATCTCAACTGTTTAACAACAAACTTTATTTTAAAGAGGCTGTGTATGCAAACAGCATGCTTCCCAACTGATATTTTCAAAAACATTTTAAAAAGCAATTCTACAATATTCGATTACTATTTAAATTCAAATTGACATTTTCTTTAGAGTTTATTCGTGACCAGGATTTCAGAAACTTCAGTGTCAGTCTAGTATGGTTGATAATAACATACTTATGAATAATAACGTCTTTGAATGTTAGAGCAGTAAGGTGAGTTTACAAGGTTAATGTCTCTCATTCTGACGTTATTGGAAAAACACAGTAACTTTTTATTTCCTGACGTAAAACGGTTTGCAGATCTTCTCAAGGACAAATTTAATCTGCATTCCTGTGGGACACTGCTGATAAGAGCACTCTCTTTAAATATTACATAAACATTAGATGAACTTTTTTTTTGTTAATTCAAAAACAAAGGAGTTAAAAGTAGTGTGTTGTTGATTATTTGGGGGGTTTTAATGAGGCAAAATATTTTTACTGTGTATTTATTATCTGTTAAGTAAACAGCTTAACATAGTGATTATTACTACGAATATTTACTTGTACTATCCTTGGTTTATTTTCTGTTACAGGTGTTTGATGAAAAGTGTATTTTTTCCCACCAGAAAAATTTCGCCATCGAACTTATGAAACAGAAATCAAAAACAGAAATAAAAAATAATATGAAAATTCAACACACAGACACATATATATAATAAACATAAATTCAATTCCTAAAATTAAAGATTCAGAAAATTCATTTTTCAATTCATATTTGCTGTTTTATAACTTTAAGGGTATTTATTAGAATGCAGACCAGGGACTTCAGATCCGGGGGAAAAAAGAGCAGCATCAACTGTAAGATTTGTATCATAGTATATTAAAAAGAAAGATAACCAGTTTTGCATCAGCTGAAGAGCAGAGTATATTTTTTATAGTAAAATTACATTAATTTATTTTAAAAAAAAAATATGGTAATATATCCATGGGTTGTAAAAGTTTATAGTAATTCTCTAAAATCTTTACCTGGATGTTTTTTACTACCTGTTGGTTATAAAATTATTTATTTGCATAAGGCTTTAAGTAATCCCTTACAAAACTTAACTTTATATTTAAACAACCATCATATTACTAAGGCTGAGTGATGTTATTTTAAAATTCAGAGTAACCATCGATTCCCTCACTTTTTAAAAAACTTTTCCTTTTTTTTAAATAGGAGAAATCCAAGAATAAATAATCTTTAATCTCATTTCTAATCTAATTATTAAAAGATAATTTATTGCACTGGTGTCAGAAAATGGATAGACTTGTCCAGTATTGTTTAGTCCTCCTGGGAGACGAGAGCTGTAAAAATATGATGCATGCATAATGGAAATATGCTGTATACATTTTATAAAATTTTCTCCAGCGGAGAGCACTGCAATGAGATTTTTCTGCTATATACCACGTTCCATAACGCTCTAAATTTGTGTTAAATTATAAACTGGAGACTCTTGTGTTGGAATGGCAATACACCAAGCCATATTACTCTGCTCTTATAATCAAAATTGGAAATACCGACAATTCTGTAGAAGTTGATTTTTTTTCTTTGTACAAGCCTGATTCATTCGCATGAACGATAAAAAAAGGAGCACATATTTTTGAACATTCATAAATATTTCTTTACTTGCCAGAAGTCGTAGTGAGATTTATGTCTAAACAAAGCAAAAACAACTTAACTACCAATATATTTTTTTAGTTGACAGGCAGAATGCATAGCACCATGAGTTTAACGCTATACAGAGTTTTTCTATATGACATACATAATAGGAAGTACAATTCTTCAGCCCACACTATTTGCTTTCCATTTCCAGTGTTGCTGTTGATGTGTTTTAAGTTAGGTATTTTGGTCTCTGTGTTGTGCAATCATTCGGAGTTTTGAATTAGACCTAAATGTATACTATTTGGAATTAGAAGCTCGTTAAGTTTCACTATTGAATTCCGATATAAAATCCAATAGTATTGCATGATTATCACGAGAAAAGGTTTTGACAGTGAACGAGGATGATGTTCAACAATATCTTCTTGAATATTTATGAACGTCCACGCTGAAGTAAGTTAGAGGTTTTTACGTGCAGTAGCAGACATACACCCCTAACCCCTGCATCGCGAGGGGGGCATAATCGACTGACAATAGAAAGGTACGTAGTTCTTTGTGAGTCCAACTTGAGACCCAAAATATGACTTTTGCAAAGGGGTCTTAATATTATTCTCCACTAAGCCACTGATTTTTGTGGGGTCTTACAATAACAGCATTTCTGGAATTCTAGGTCTTTGATAATGTTTTCCTAATTTCCTTTCTACTTTGAAATACCAAGATCCATTTCCAAGCGTAATCTATAACAGCGGTCGCCAAACTATAGAGTTCCGTGGCCCAAAAATTTATAATTCTATGGATAACCGTTTTATGGCGGACCACTAATATAGTTGACCATTATATGACGGACTACTATAGATATATTGTCACTTTTATTTACATCTCTACTTACATTTCCATCCAACTTAACAAAAGAAACAAGAACAAACTGGCGAGAGAGGCAAAGCAATATCGGAAACAAAAGTGTTACCCCAAAAAGATATGGGATACAATTTCAAAATTTTTTAAAATTTCCACATATTTAAAAAAAATTTTCCAAAAGTAGTAGAAAATTGTTAAGAAAATTAAGTTCCTTGATAAGTTTTGTTACTATTTCTTATTGAAACTGAATCTTGATAAAAATATAAGTGTTTTATGAGCGGCCATGTAAAAGAACTCACTTTTCGTCAGGGCCGGAAGATAATCTCGGAGTGCCACTGGTGTTATTCCAATCTGGTCTCCCTTGCCCATATCTTGACTTGTTTAAATTTTTTAAGGTATCCGACTACGTTCGGAACCGTGATTTTATAAAAGCGCATAAATGGATAATTTTTGGATTTTGGGGTCACTTTGAAAAGAATACATTTTAAAATTGTTTTAAGGACATTATAACAAAAAAAAAATGGCTTAAATACAATATTTTGGCAAAAAATTAACTTAGAATAATATTTTTTTTCAAAACGTTCTTTTATAAAAAATGCTTCTATAGTAATATTTTATACTTATATAAATTAAAGATTTCTCCAGAGAGTCTGAACTAGGATTTTAGAAAATTCACATTAAATTTCAGAGTTACTGCCAACTGAAATAATTATCGGCATTTTTTTCTTAAAATTTCTCCCCTTTGTTGTAGTAAAACATGGATAAACCCACTTCTAAGTTATATATTTCAAAAATTCTTGTTCATCCTCTGTAGATGTTTTGAGGGTATATAAGAAAAAAATTATTGTAATAGAAAAATTTTACACAAAAGGAGAATTTTTGAAAATGGGTCATTCTATGTTAGTTTTTTTTTCAAAATATTGTACTTAAATAATTTTATTTAATAATTTCTTAAAAAATTTTTTTCGTTTTTTTCTTTAATAAAAATTAAAAATTATCCATTTTTGCTTTTGCAAAATCCAAAGGGTTCTAACGTAGTCGGATATGTTAAAAAAGACTAGGTCTTTAAGGAAACCGCTTTCTTGTTTTTATACTTTTTAGAGAGTTTTAGATTCATGGAGCTCGTCTAGCATCACTAGACAATCAGGTATAAGTATCAACAACAAAAAAAAAGATAGCAAATGTAGAGGAATCTACATTATATATAGGTTTTATAATTCAATAAAGATTAAGTTTTGTTGCTCTCAATCGAGCAAGGTTATTTTGCCGTTGATTCGAAGTAATAAATATATGTGGTACAAAATTTTATTAGTATATTAATGAAAAAGTAAAGCTTTTTTCTATAAAATTTTGCTTTAATCAGAAGTTCACAGTTTTCTTTACCCTTGGTTTGCGACGATCCTGAGAAATGATAATTTCATTGGTTTTAAGCCTTTTTAAAACTTAATTTAAAGTATCTGACCAGTGGCATAACGGAGAATATTAGTGACCCCCTGCAAACTCAGGTTTTGGATCCCAAGCTCAAATACGTACTTAGTGCAGTGCTTCTCAAACTTTCAATACTTGCGACCCAATATTCAATCACAATTTTCATCGCGCCCCCCCCCTAAAAATGTATTTTTTTAATTCAATAATACTATACTTTGAGGCTAAAGCTACAATACAACTTTAACGTCTCCACCACTGGCGTATATAAACGTCTTTCTCATCCAGTGCGTAAATTGCGCTGGGCGTATATATACGTCTTTTCGATATATGATATTTTATGTTCACTGCTATCCATAAAATTATTCTGGAGGCTTTGGAATGTAATAAATGAACCCTGACAGTGACTGCGAAGAATTTCAGAATTATTTCAGAGGATTTCTTTATTTATTCCTCCCCCATAAATCACATATGCTTGCCTACGTGGTAAACGATGACAATGTTTTGCGAATCGCAAAACATCTAATCGGCATTTAAGAGATTAATTATAAACTGTACAAATTATCAAGATAAGTGTTGATTTTTGTATACAATTTTATATATAATAAGCCCACAGGGTCACTGATAATTATTAAACTTGTGCTTAACTTAGTATAGTTAACTTAATTATAAATTACATTGTGCAGAGTACTGATACATTTATAAGTGTATTATATCAGTGTAAATGTGTATTTTATTTTTCATTATGCCGGAATGTATTTTATTTGTTTATGTTCAGTAAATTAATAATTTTTTAAAATAACCTTTAGTTTTCGACTTTTCAATAGGTTCGCGCCCCCTCCTAGGGTTATCACGCCCCCCTAGAGGGTCGCGCCCCACAGTTTGAGAAGCACTGACTTAGTGTCAGACAAGCTCTATGGGCTCCCTAGAGTTCCTGCCCCCCCCTCCTCGCAATGCGGGGGTATACGTAATGCCACTATATAATTACGTGCCACAACTTTTTTTTAAAAAAAGAGAGATATGGGGAATTTTTTTGCATTTTTTAGATTAACTTAGAACATTTTAAGAAAAATATGGTAAAATTAAGAAGAGAAAAAGAAATTATTATTACTAAAATGGGAAAAAAAATGGGAAAAATTTACAAAAATTACATAAAAGGGGCCCATTTTGTACAAAAAATTTAAAAGCTAATTTTAAATTTTTCAATTTTGATGTGTTGGTTTGCTATTCATTTTTGAAATTAGACCTTCATGATAAGAAATATTTTAATTTTTACAAAAACTAGAGCACTTTATCTTAGTAGTTATTAAATAGCTTAAGAAAACAGTGATTATATTCACATCAGGGTAAATTTTGTAATAAAACAGTTATTGATAAATCTGAAGGTAAAACACTTCTACTATTATACTGAACATACAAAAAAATTTCAGTTACTTATTTTCAAAACTGTTTGAGCAATCGCTGTCTCCGTTTGAGCATTTAAAGAAAAACTCATTTCGAGTAAAACACATTTTAATGTATGACATCTTGCTTAAAGTAATGCCATCCACTTTTACTAAAACATTTGTAGTTTTTGTTCTAGTAAATGAAAAATAATAAACTTGGTATTTTTATAAAGCTATAAGATAGCCTATAAAATAAAATATTAAAAAAAATTTGGCAAGTTTCACAATTTTAATGTTGTTCGATACCTCAAGTAAATTTTTCCAAGTTATGTACGTCCCTTTTGGTAATTATTTTAGAGATCACTATCTTGACATTTTTATAATACTTATTACTTATCTAAATGCAAATTTTAACTAGTTATAGCTTTCTTTCAGTTCTAAAAGGAAATTAGGAACGCAAAATTTGACAATCATTATTAATTATTAGATTATAGTAAATTTTTTAGCTGATTTTGAAGCTGACTGTAATATATTCAAGATTATGGATTTTAAGTGAATAATTTATTGTTCTTATTTAGTGTTTAATATTATGTAATCACAACTACAGTTTTGCCTACTATTATGTAAAAAACAACGGCAATCAATAAATTAAATAATAGCAACTCATATGTTTAGCAAGGTTTTGTAAGACGCATTTCCATGTTTGAATCCAATGCACGTGAATCGATGCCCCCCAAATCTAAGTTTAAATTTTTTAAAAACATTTAATTGGATGTCCCGGCACTTTTTATTTTATACTACAATACATATATACATAGAAAGAAAAAACGTCCGGTTTGATTTTATTTTCTTCCGTTTTTTTTCCCCATTACTGTATTATAATTTACATGCTTAGCCTTGGAGAATCTTTTTCCCCGGAACGACTTCCCCCAATGAATGAAATAACTTTTTTTTTTACTTCGGGTGCATTTCATGAAACGACATCATATACTGAGGGACTTTTTTACACATCCAAAAGGGAAAAATGAGAATAATATTTATATAATGGAAAAGTAGTGCGGAAAATAATTATTTCTGTAATTTATGCTCATTATATAAAATTTTTTGGAAAATTATAAATTTACATTTTTTAAGACTAAATTAGTTACGGCCTAATGACCTAATATAAACTAAATTTCAAGAACACTGTAGTACATATAGTAATCTATCCATTTCTTTTTTTTTTATTCATTTTTATTCTATATATATATATATATATATATATATAATATATATATTTTTTGGAAAGATTTGGGGGGTTAAACTAGTTAAATCCCACTCTCACAAGTTTAAAAACCGTCTAGAGAGAAATCAGTATTGTTTTCAATTTGGGATCAACCTTTTTTTTAAAACCTTTTATGTTTATTGTATGTAACAGAACCTTTTAACTCGTTTTTCCCACTTTAAAAAGGGCAAATTAATTCGAAATTTTTCACCGTAAGGACCGATGACAATACAATAATTTCATAATTTTTTTTCAATTTTCCCGATTAGTATAATCAGGAATAATTATTTCCAGATTTGGCCATTTATTGTACCATTTCCAAATTTGGCGACTAATTCCAGATCCCATTTCCAGACTTGGTGACTAAAAGATTAAGAGCAACCCTAAAAGCGAAAACGTTTTTTTTTTTCATCAGCAATTTTTTACCGTAATATAAACAATTGTCCCTATTTTTTCTAAAAAAGGAAATCATCATCATAATAATAATAATAAAAACTCGTGCATGTGAAAAAAAAAATAATTTGTTCTAACTCAGGGATGGGCAAACTCTGTCAGTCGAGGGCCAAAAGTTTAAAAAAAAAAAACGTGTATGAATAAATGATACTTTAAAAAAACTAAAAATGCATGCTTTTATTGTAGATCGACCTAAAAATTAAAAATAAATTATAGTTCAAAAAACTAAGAAACCCACATTTATGGTTAATCGAACTAAAAAGTAAACGAGTAATTCTTAATATAAGAATAAAACGATTTACGAGAAAATTAATGTCATCGTGGTAAAAGCGTATGGGGTGCTTTGTACTACATTTTTGCACTAACTCCGTATTTCGGGGAATATAACTAACAACAAATTATCACAATTGATATAGAGCACCCCACGCTTTTACCCCAATGACATTAATTTTCTCGTAAATCATTTTATTCTTATATTGAGAATTATTTCTTTACTTTTTAGTTCGATTAACCATAAAAGCGTATTTTTTAGTTTTTTAAATTATAATTTATTAGTTTTCAAGATCTCAATGATATGTTACCTAAATCTCAATGATATTTTTTTTATCTTAAGTGCCAAATTATTCCAGTCTCTCAAGTAAAATTTATTCAAAATCGTATATTTTATCTTTATACATCATACTCTTATATAATTACAAAATGCAAGGAAGAGACAGTTTTAAATTTCTAAATTCGTAAATGACTAAATTGATCGTAAATAGAATTCACAAAGATGTAATAAATGTGTTCTTACTAAGAGTGCTGTAAAGAGCATTATATAGAAATATTTATTCGAAAGACTAGACAAATAGACAAATATTATTATGGTATTAAAACAAAAAGGACAGTAAAAGGTAATAAACAGAGCACTCAGTTTCATGATTCGCTTAATTCTTTTTCTGTTACAATATACTGGCTATTAACAAATACCGTATTTACTCGAAATTACGTGCGTGAAAATTAAGTTGATTGATGGACATTTTAATCGACTAAGTGCTTTAAGTCAGATATTTAACCCTCATATAAATATAAATGCACGTCACATACAAGGTTTTATGTGTTAACAACATATCGTCGGTCTAATTATCAGTGAGTGAGTGAATATTAACGTCGCACTGTTCAGCTACACGAGGGCTTTTGGCGACGGACCTCTTAATTTTGAACCATAGTCAAGTGATGAAGACGACACCTCTGCGCTGGCACCCCCCTCTTCTAACTACCACACCACACCCCGGGAGGGCGTTTGAACTCTCGACAGGTTTAACGTGCATCGCTTCCCTACGTGGCGGGTCTTTAGTGGTACTGGGCTCGAACTCGTGACATACCAGCCACGATCCGATACCTTGCTCACTAGGCTACTGCGGCCACGGCCTAATGATCAAAATGCGTAACTCCATCTGGTGTGTTAATTTGATATCGGAGTGCTACACCCCAAGCTGTCGATTTTGTTCGCCAAAATGGGCGATAACATTACAACATGGTTACCTTGACATTTGTATCGCGGGGTCATATGTTTCGTTTGGCGCGACTAAGGAATCGCGCCAAACAGCGCTTGACACGTAGCACTCGTACATGGAATTAGTTTCCTTTGTGGAGTTACGCATTCTGATAATTTGGCTGACGATATGAGAATAAAAAAAAAATAAAAACCTTTGAAATTTTTCTAGTCCCTCAGAAATACTTAAAAGTCATACATTCATAACAGTTTATCAAGAATGTATTTATATTTTTAAGATGTGCAATATTAAAAGAATCTCGAGATACGGTACAATTTTTTATAGCTTTCAAAAGAAGGAATATTGTAATATTTTTAAAATTTTGACTTGATTTGTAAAAATAAATTGCAAAACTAATTTAGCAAGTATCTTGAATACATTATATTTTACATTTTAAAATATATTCACAAAATATGTCCTAATTTTAGAGTAGTTTCAAAAGCAAACATATGTAGCACATAAAACAGTTTTGAAGTATATAAGAAGTCTGGATTTTTAATATATTCTTGATATTTTATTTACAATTTCCTTTGTTCGTACACCTCAATGAATTTGGAGATGTTTTCTTAAACATTTAGTATATATATATATAGAAACCCAAAGTAAACAAGTAAAACAAATAACAATCAACAAAAGGATAATGATAAAAGGTGGCGAATCGAAGTAGGGATGTATTATGTGCAAATTGCTTAAGACTTTAACTTTAAATCCATTGTTGTGTACGGCTTGTAAAAATGGTTTAATCTGACTGGATATATGTTCAAAGAAGATATGAAAAAGATTGTTTAAGAGCAATGAAGAAATATGAAGATATATAATACAATTATATATATATATATATATATATATATATATATATATATATATATATTAAAATATATATATATATTATATATATACATAATAATACAACAACCTATATATAATATATATATATATATATATATATATAAAAGGTATAACATGACTGCACAATAACTTCACAGCTGTCTCTGAGATTCATGGGCTAAAGATCCCTAGTTTCGAAAGTTATTCTCATAAGGCTAAATGAGGGAATTTACTTGCAAAAGATCTGCAGTTTGTGATTCGCTCGCTTTCATATTCAGAAGAGCCTGTATTATTCTGTGTAAATAATATCGATATTGGATCGTGTATCAAAGAGTGATTTCTTTTTCTTGAGTCCAGATTCAGTCTAACTTTTGATTCTCAACGTACCTTCAATTGGGGGTAACTAAGTATTATTACCCAAGTGCAGTTGTGAAACATACACCCTCGCAACTCCTGCATCGGAGTGGGGGAGGAATCTAGGGGGCTCAAAACCTGACTTTGCAAGAGGGCCATAATATTCTTCGTTACGCTACTGCTCATGTGTATGATGTGTGAAGTTCGATAATGTTAGCATTAAGCTTATCTATTAACCTTGCGAGACATCCCAGTTATTTACTGTTTTGTGAGATATTACGGCTATTTATGGCATTCGAATGACCATGAACACCGATTTAGAGAGACCAACTTTCAACTCGGTGTTATAGATCATCGGTCACCAACCGGTGGCTGATGGACCAATAGTGGTCTATGAAAAAGTTTTGATATTTAACAAAAAATTGGGATATTACGAGAATGCAGTCTGATATTTCCTAGGCAAAAGCTTGAATGACCCTCTTGGACTTTTTTTGAAGTATCAAGGATGACAGGAAAAGTGTTTCCAAGTCGATTAAGATCAGTCTTCTTAAGGGAGGATAATTGCCCAAAAGTAAGAATCCTGGTAATTCACCCCCACACACACTTAGCTGCAGTCTTGGCCAAAACATCGGCCTTTTTCTTTGTGACAAAAGAGGTGAATTTAAATTTAATATTATAAAAGTACCTCATTGGAATAGTAGTATACATGTGTTCAATATTCAGAAATATTATTTTTAATTACATACAAAACTTGTACAACATTTACTTGTTTCAAAAAATTCAGAAAAAATATAAAAATTGTATTAAATAATTTCAATTCAAAAATGTCTAATTAATTTTATTAATAGTTATTTGTATAAAGAAATTCTAAATTGCAAGGACTAAATTCTTTTAAAGATGAATAGTTAAAATTATTTCAGATCTTATCATGAATATTCATGTTTGAAAGTTAGAGATATAATATATAATTTCTTATACTCTCTTATTCCTATTAATTCCTATTTTATACTTATATATAATTTTATGGATAGTAGTGAGCATATTTCGGAAAGACGTATATATACGTCCGGGACAATTTACGCACTGTCTGAGCGAGACGTTTATATATGCCGGTGGCGAAGAGGTTAAAGTTGTATTGTAGCTTTAGCTTCAAAGTATCGTATTATCGAATTCAATACATCGTTATTGTATCGAGGGGGGCGCAATGAAAAGTGTGATTGAATATTGGGTCGCAAGTGTTGAAAGTTTGAGAAGTGCTGCACTATAATAATTGCTTACTTCTCTTCCTTCAGTTGACGCGCTTAGACTAGCATAATCACTTCACAATAGGTCATTCGCTTACGTTAAACTTCTGCTATTTAAAAGGTTCCTAATTTTCATACTCACGCTTCGCTTCTGGATTTGGTTGGAAAGAATTTGCCTTTTTCTGCCCCAAAGAACCCAAGAGGAGTTTTTAGTAGAAAACGCGATAACCCCGTCACACATTTACCAACTTCCATGTTTGCTCCGAGATTCGAACCCAGGCCCCACAGCACAGCAGTCATCGTCGCTAACCACTACCGGATGGTGACAGTATTTATCTTAATACACGTAAATAGTTATTTTAGTACTAATACTATAATTTTAGCACTATATAGTACTAATAATTTTATACTTCTTGCTAAGTGCTACAACTCAGCTAATAATACTATGCTTTGAATTTGCATTTAGTTCTAGAATCTGGCAATAACTATTTTATTGTACATAATTTCAGCCCGGACTATGCCTTTTTGAATGCAGTGTTTAGTAAGTTACCTCTTTCTTATAATGGATTTAGAGATTCTATCCATTATTTTCAATAGGATTTCTCTCAGTATTATAGACAGAATGGGGAAGGTTGGCTAGCCACAAAACTGTTTAAAACCTACTTTTATATGAATTATTTCATATATAAAAGCTGTCCTAAGTCAGCAATGTTAATAATATAATGCAGCATATCCATATTTTTTTAAAAATTCCAATATCTGTTTTTTAGGTTTCATTTATTTTAGTATTCCATTGATTTCTGTCTCTCTAGTTGAGTACTGTGTGCAATGTATGTAATAATAATAATCAATAATATTTTATGGTTGGTTCAATGCAAAATATATGAATATTTTTATGACACACACGTATATTGAACATGAAAATTGATTATATGAAACTATAAAGTTCATTCGTTAAAAATTAATGTTCTTAAGGTATCCGACTACGTTCGGAACCGTGGTTTTAAAAAAGAGCATAAATGGATAGTTTTCATGATATTTAGTGTCGCTTAAATTAGAATACATGAATAAAATTGTTTGAAGGACATTTTGACAAAAACACTTATTTAAATACAATATTTCGGCAAAAAATTAACAGAATAACCTTTTTTCAAAATGTTCTCCTTTTGTATGAAATGCTTCTATTATAAAAATATTTTGCCTGTATATAGCTCAGATCTTTGTACAGAGGATCAACTATGATTTTTAAAAAATTCACATTATTTTCAGAGTTACAACCAATTAAAATAATTATCGGCGTTTTTTTCTTAAAATTTCTCCCCTCTGTTGTCGTAAAACATGGATAAACCCACTTCTAAGTTATATATTTCAAAAATTCTAGTTGAGCCTCTGTACAGAAGTCTGAGCTATATACAGGCAAAATATTATTATAATAGAATTTTTTGAAAATTGGTCATTATATGTTCATTTTTTGTCAAAATATTGTACTTAAATAATTTTTTATTATAATACTATTCTTAAAACAATTTTACATACTTTTTCTAATCTAAGTGACACTAAATATCATAGATATTATCCATTTATACGCTTTTGCAAAATCCTGGTTCCGAACATAGTCGGATACCTTAAATGACTGTATTGATGTACTTTAAAGTTATAGAACATTAAGAACCTTAGGCTGTCATCGGTTAATGTTAAAGAATAGGACCAGAATTTGGAACCTTTTTTAGATATAAAAGAAATGAAAAATTAATACGATATTCTGGCTTCACTGTTCTTTAGAGAGTAAAATTTTTTATCATACATCCCATTTTAACCGAGTTGATCCATTTTTTCTGGTATGTGTTTTCGCGCTTTTTCTTCTATACCGTAATGTTAAATGAACTATCCCTGTACAAACATTCAAATATTCAAAAAGTATTCACTGAATATTTTGAAATTTTTAAAAACTCTATATTATTAACAAAGGTATGAGTTATAATGTTCCAAATTTTCATAAAAATTGAGGCATTTTTCTGTCTGAAAATGTGCTTCGCGTTTAGTTCAAGCTCTCGTACATTTGCTGAAGACAGCATTAAACGGGCATTACTGAAAAACACTACTCTGCGATTTAAAAATATGTAGCAGTTGCAACATTCATTTGGATAGCTGTTGCAAGACGAAATGAATATTCATACACGGTATTATGGAGAGGTTTTTTTTTCGATTTATCTCTACATATTTATCTCTCAACTTTTACGATTTTGTTAATACTAAGAAAAAATAAAGATTTTTAAATGTGTTTTTCTTGAAGTTTTCAGCTCACTTCTGCAATAGATTTGATGGATTATGTGAAAGAAGTGGGCAACAAAATACGTTATACACTTCCAATTCCTATTCGGATTATAAAAATGATGAAAAATAAAGTACAAATCGGTTTGAGATTTGCATTTATTTAAGTAGAAATGAATGCTTGAGAATATAAAGTGCAATGTGACATTCTACGTATTATTTTTTAGATCAGCACAACATAAAAAAACTTAGTTTCAAATACTTAAAGTGCATATATTTTTGCAAAAATTTAAAATTCATTGCCAATTTTTTACAATGAATTTTTCAACAAATATACAAAAAAGCACTAATTATTTGCGCTTCTTTCGGCTGATAGCTGTTGAAACGGATTTTAATTTTTCCACGAGTTAGGTGAAACCCAAGTGTTACTGAAGACACCCTCCCCATGTACAGGGGCCGATGGCAGGTAAATCTGTTAATAGAGTCTGAGATGTCTTTCGTGAGGCCCCTTTTTCATTTGCAATTACAGTAAAATCTGGCTTATAACGCGCACCTACACTTTCAAGCTGCAATTTTTAAATTTAGGCCCCTCTTTTTACGAAAAAACCTGAAATGTACATGCGCAATGCTCTTATGTTTTGCAATCATTTATTCAAGGTAATATTCCAAACTTTAGAAAAAATAGTGTATTTCTAGAACTATAATCCTTTAGTTCATGAGGTATGTCATTTATTTTAAATAAACGATCTATGTAGAAGTCTTAATTTTTTCTATCTCATCCCTTTATGATTTTTAAAGTATTCATTTTTATACCCGGTGTATAACGCTTATCCATAAATTTCGATCGTATTTTTATGTTAAAAGAGCGCATTATACACCGGATTTTATGGTAACTACAGCTCGCTTTCAAACAAGGCTACTAGCTCTCCAGAGAAGCCCTTTACGCAAAATTTTTCAACTTTTCTGATTAATTACAAAATTTAACACACATTCTAATATTTTAAATCGCTTACGGGAACTTTGATTTGAATAATTTTCATAGTTTTAGTGAAATCTATTTATTCTTCAGATACATATGGATATTTTTTGTCATATGTAAGGTTATAATGATCTTTACATAATGGTTTTCGTTGTTTATTTTTACCGATATGACACATTTTGTAACACAATATTCTTCTTCTTTTTTCTTTTTTGAATCAGAGTTTTATGTTTCGGTAGAAGCTATAAGTTACCTTAGGTACTGCTTTTGGAACAAGGTGTTTCGAATGGACCATTTCGATTCCAAAGACTTCCACCTTGGTAACACCTTTAAAATTTAGCCGAAAGTCTTTCCCAAGATTCTTGCTGTTTTTTGATAAAGAGGGGTGAAGTTCCCTAGAATGCCTTAACGATAGTTTTTAGAAACAACTTCAATTCCTTTTTTTCACGCGGTACTTATTTTAAATTTTCCTGCACTTTACTTCTGGATCACAGATATGCGCTTAAACATATTTATATGACGAAATTCATTAGTGGAACATTAGAGAATATTTGTTAAAGCTTTGTCAAATATGGTCCTAATGTCTATAACATATGTTGAACAAATTATACAACTATATTAAACAAAACAATATGTTTTTTTTTCTCAACTGGATTTTTAATATGTTGGTTTTATGGAAGGCCACAATTCACTTCGAAAAGTATCTTATTATCTAGGGTATCATGAGCACCGATACTTTAGAGCTACATTTTTTTTTAGCTTTAAGGTATATTCGCCATATAACAGGCACCTTGTTTTTGTTTGTTTTTTACGAGGAACTCGAAATGTACATGTGCGATGGTGTTATCTTTTAAATAATAAAGGTTCAGACAAAAACAACAGGCTACGCAATATCTCATTTCAGCGTACTGCTCTTCTGCTTAAAGGACAAGTACAATATTAAAAAAACACATGGTTATTATTTTTCTTTAAAAACCGATGTCGAAATTGAATTATTCGAAAGTTGTTTTCATTCATGTGCACGGGAAAGATTGATGGACAAAAATGGTGCAAAACTGTGGATAAGAGATGTTAGACCAAAATGGGAGGCTTTTTATAGAATCCAAAAAGTCTGTTATCTTGGGACATGCTCAGATCCTATAAAACGAATAAAACGAAGAAATTACCAACAAGTGTAACACAAACATGATAGTTATTCCAGATGGATGAGCATCATTAGTTCAGCCTTTAAATGTGTGTATCAGTACATTCGAAGCAAATTTAAAACGACAGTGGAGTATGGGAAGTTGAAAGATGAAAATGAATGACAAACAGATGAAAAAGATGATGAAAAAACATTTATAATAAATAATGTAGAAAAAAATAATAAGTCAATTACTACTTAGGTCAACAAAGAAAAATCTTCTTTCAGTGAAATTTAATTAATGAATTAATATTTGAAAAACTGTATTAACATCAAGTGCCATCCAGTATAAGTTTGAAAAATGTGTTTGAACTTGAATGGATGAACAAAAAAAATAAGTATTTGAAGCCAAAAAAATTCTTTAAAAATATCTACTGGCGCCATCTGTTGCAGCTAGTTCTAACTTCATCAGAAATAACGCAGGATAAATTAAAAAATTAGATTTAAACTTGCATCTTATTAACAATAATGTAGTCAGTAACATTTTTGACAAAAGAGATTCTTTTAAATTCCATATAATTAAAATTCCTGTATGAAATAGTAACTTGCATTTATCAATTTACAGAAATGTTATTTTGAATTTTTTATTTAGAAATGATAACTTAACTACCCACGAAATAGATAAATTCAATAATATAAAAAAATTTCAATGTTGTTTGGATCATGAATACCCTTTTAACTTCTTAAGAACTTATATTCATCACAAATATATTAATCGTCTTGCTACTTCTAATTCCAAATCCTCCACACAACAATAGGATTTCAAAGTCAGCATGTTAGTGGTCTTGCTGTGAAGATTATATCATAACACTCATATGACAGTTTACATCTTTTCCACACACATCTTGAACATCTTACACATTTTTGACAACCAACCAAATTAGAGCCTAGCAAATTTACATTTTTAACAATCAACGAACTCAAAGCCTATCAAATTTGATTGTCATCTCTCTTGCTATCTATCTATGCTGGCTAATGTAAAAGATAGTTCAAAAGATGCGTTTATCCATATTCAGGATTTTTAACTTGGCGGATAATTACTTTTCATTATTTTCAAGACTCCTGATTCTCTTGGAAAAAGAGCTGTAATTAGGAAAATTTCGTTAATTATTATTATTATTTTTTTTAACATAATTGTCTTGGGATTTTTCTGCTTTAAGAATTTTGGAGAATTTGTTTCAGAATAGTAGTCAGTGTTTTTATCATACTTTCTGCAAGTTTTTATATACTTCGAATTTTTGTTTATTTTTTATATACTTTTTGAATTTTAGTTTATTTTATTTGGTTTTTCCTACCGAGTTGCAAGGGGTAGGTTGGCGCCTTCAAACTAGTTTAACGCCACTTATTCGGTCCTAAGTCCGAAATTCTTCGACTCGCTAGGTTCTTTTTATAGTTCCTTTTTTGTATTTTTCTATAAATTCCATCTTCATGTTTTGCTTTTATATTTTTTACGTTATTTCTTGTTATGTTCATTATCTATTATTTCTGGTGTTTGATATATTATACAAATTTCTTTCATATATATATATATGTATATATATATATATATATATATATATATAAATGCATATAGGGAGAGAGTGAACTAACAATAGGAATTGGAAAAGAGAAGGCCTTAATGCATCTGTAGAAATCTAATTTTTATAACTTTATCTGTCCTTTATTTTTAAAGATATAATTTTTATACCTCATATAAAATGCGCCTGTAAATTTTGATCTGATTTTTAGTGTTTGAAATACGCGTTATTCTGGAATATATATGTAGCAATTTTTCTTGTTTGTTATTTTTCAATGTAATTTTTATTCCAATAAATACATAATATTACCTTCTCGTTTCTTCAAAGTATTATACGGCATCAAAATCAGCCATGTTGGTCTTTTTCAGGGAATTGGGGTGAAACAATTGTATGAAAGTGATAATTTGCTCATGATAAGCTGCTTAGATGCTCTTAATTAATATTGTAGTGTGTTGGACGTTAAAAAATTAAACTAAACGTGGTAAATTCGGGGTTGGGTTCAAAAAAGTGTAACAATTATTTATTGATTTAAGTTACACACGGACAACACATGCCGTTAACAAAAATAATGAAAACAGACATGGACGGTTTTCCCTATCGACCACGTTTTCTTCTCACCTGGCCTCTGCTGAAGATGGCTGGTTACTATAGGGCACTACTGTTGCTTTGGGCAGTCAGTTACAGCTACTAATAATAGGAGCGATTCCAACATCTCTGTAGCCAATCTTATGAAGGTTATTCTATTCTCAATCAAAATTTTAATTATTTAAAGATATAGCAGAATTTGCTGATTTTGATAATTTGTAATGGGATTTTACTTATTTAATATTATAGTGGAAACTACACGAGTAAAAGAATGCTTCATATTTTTATGTTGCAAGAAATGAATGCTAAGTTGTAATTTTATGAGAAAAAGTAAAATTTCCTTTTGAAGCTTATCTCTGAACAGATATTGTTTAATATTTTCAGAAATTTCAGTTTTATTAAGCCATACTTTATTAATTGAATATGAATAATAACTTTTTTTTTATTGAATTTTCACATACTTATTATTGAAAGGTTTAAGCAAAATTTACATTTCTATCGATAGTTAAATTGAAAATAAATAAAAAAGTAATCAGACATAACGAATGTATAAGTAATGAAATCATTACTCGTAAGTTATAAGTAGCGAAAGATAAATTAATGAGTAATAAATTTTGTTACTTATGATTTGAGGGAAAAGAAATGTTATACGAAAAAATCAGACTTTCATCTAAGATTGTCTTTAATAGAAGTAAACGTGTATACAGACTGTTAAAAAATAAAATTTACTAACGCCGCCTATTCCAAAACTTAAATTTATCCAAAACGTATTTTCCTTGGCCGGGGAGAAGAGGGTAGTCCCAGATACTATCATTATTTCAAAAATATTTGTGTCAAAACATACTTAAACATTTATTTGCACAGTTTTTTGTAATAATTAATACCGCATTTGCCAGTTTTGAAATATCATTTAATTAGCAGCTAAAAATTGTTAAAAAGGCAATTTTTAATGATACATGTAACATTATTCGTGATTGAAGAAAAGACAAATTTAAAAATTCATGAATAAATTTATTAATGTAATTTAAATACGAGATAAGCGACACTTGAATTAACGTTAAAGAAAATCCATTTCAAAGAGTAATGAAAAAAAATCACATTTTAAGCAAGCATAATGTTAAGATGTAAACACTTCTTAGGTCATGTTAATTATTTGAATCAATGATTGCTGTTCTGTGGAGTCCATTTAAAATTTTATATTAAATTGACAAACACTTTTTCTCTTTTCTTTATTATATTTTGATGAAATCTATTTCGATTTAAGTACTTTATCCTAACGAAATCAATCTTTAAGCTTTCACCAATTATGAACGCAACAAAAGTGTAGAGACCTGCCTTGATTAGAACGCTATTTTTGAATTTAAAAAAGAATTACTCGTATAATAAATTTAGATCTAACTGTAATCAATACAAAAATATAAAATGCTGAAAAAAAGATCAAAGATTAGCATTTCATTACATATTTACTATATAATGGGGGAAAAAACATTCTTATTTAAAAATAAAAAATAATTTAAATTCCCGGCAAAACCCGGCACCTTTTAACACAAAAAAAGTTAAAATTAAAAATTTTCATTCCCGAACCAAATAAAAAATAAAAATTTTAAAAAGGGTTAAGATTTCAATTTGAAAAAATTTTTAAAAGAAGAAAAAGGCATTTTTTTTGAACAAAAATGGTGTAGTTCTAAAAGAAAAACCTTTTTTTTTTAAAAGCGTGAAATAATATCCCCAAATTTAAAAACCTAAAACAAAACATTTAAACAAACATTTTCGGTTTTTTCTTAAAAAAAAAGTAAAAAGGTTATACGGTGAATATAAAAAAATTTAAAAAATTCGGTTTTTAAAGTGTAGGGTTTTATCATCCCCAAAAAACGTATGTTATATAAAATATACATATTTATAATATCAAAATATTTCAAAAATATACTAGGAAACCATTTTGATTTTGATTTTTTTTTTTTAACCTTGATTCACCGATGAAATATTAAAATTTAACTTTCATACAAATTCCAAAAAACAAAATTTCCTTTCCCATATACTCTTTTTAAAAGCCCCTTACAAGTTTTGTAATTTTTAGAAAATAATATGCATAGGAAAAATTCCCCCCCCCTTCCAAAACGTAAATTTTTTTACATTGTTATCAAAACCTTGGGGCCCTTTTTTTGCGTTTTTTCATTTGCTTTTGGGTTACTTTCCTATCTAATAGAGACCGGGGAATTTTTTTGGAAATAAAAAAACCCGGGGGTTGTAATGTTTCTTCAGAGTTTTTCCAAATTTTAATTATGTATTTTAAATATAAATATGAAGTTTTTTAAATAATAGAAAAAGCGCGATTAAGAACGTTAATATTTGTGTAATTTTTTTTAACTTTAATAAAGGAGAGGTTTGAAATGTACTAGAAACTGTACATGTTAGATGTTTAATAATTTAAATGTAGTTTTCCGTAATGCCCAAAGGATTTGTTTTTATTTACTTTTTTAATATATTTGAAAATACAATCTTGGGGAACAAAAAAAATATATATCTATATCCCTCTTTTTCCATTACATCGAAATTTTTTTTTTTTTGAAATTTTAGAATATTTTGGGGATTTATATAAAAATTGCTACTTCAATAATATGCCCTAATTTAAATGTAACATAATTGAGAAAAAATTTAAAATTAAAAAAATTTTATTGGTTTAAAAAGGGGTATTTAGTAAAACTCTTTAATGCAGGATTTTGTTATTACTGAGGGAAACTTTTTCACAAGTTTTTGAAAACGGTTCCCCTTTTTTGGAAATATAAAAGTTATTTTAAAAATTTTTAAAAAGTTCTAAAAAAGGAAAAATTTTTATATGTCTTTCTAGCCCCACAATTTTTATCAAATATTACTAAAAATTCTAATAAAAAAAGTAACTTAAAATTTTTAGCATTAAATTACCTTTTTTAATTGGACAATAACATTTTTTTTAAAAATTAAAAAATTGTTTTTTAAGGGGGTTTTAACCCTTTAAATTATGCTTTTTAACAAAAACTATTTAAATTTTTGATTTAAAAAAAAAAATTATAAAAAACTCTTTTAAGTAAAAATATTTTTAACAAAAAAAAACCAAAAAAAATATAAATATCAGAACAGGTATAAGAAAAAATTAAATTTAAAATTACGCATCTTAAAAGGGAATAAAATTTTGAGAGCTTCTTTAATAAAATAAATGTAATTAATAAACTTTTTTATTAAAAATTTAAAAGGGTTTTATTTTTTTAGAATTCCCCCATTTTTAGTTACATTTTACCAAATTAAAATAAAAGCATCGTACAAATATTTTTATGCATTCCAATTCTTGGTCTGGTACAATTTTTAAAAGAAAAAACCTGTTGAACTTTTTTGGGGAATAATAAATTCCAAACCCAAAAAAATTTTTACAAACCCCGGGAAAGGGTGCGGGGTTCTTGTTTTGGGGATATCCCCAAATTTTGAAATTTAACGCCAAAATGACGTAGAAAATGCCCCAAATCGCCCCTCTTTCCCAAACGGGGGATGTTAACATGAAAAGCATTGTATCCCCAAAAGTTAATTCATCGGGGGGAAGGGGGGGACCCTCAAAAGGGAAAAAGAAAAAGCAAAAAAAATTATTTATTCGGGGTTCGATGGGGAAATAGGGGGCAGCCGCAGCATTTCGTAATGTTTGTAAAGGGGGGGAGGATGGGGCCAAAGCGGAAATCATATCCCCCCCCGTTTTGTAAATTTGGAAAGGAGAAGAAGCGGGTCAAAAACCAGACTAAGGATAGCCCTCACCCCGTTGGAAAAAAGGGAAAACCCCGTAAGGAACAACCTGCCAAAAAAAATTTAAAAGAAAAATTTTTCAACGTACCCCCGGGAAATCGGTCGAGACGGGGGTTTAAACTTGTTTTACGAAAAGTTGGATGTTTGGGTCCTCAAAACCCCGGACTACAAAGTAAGGGGCTAATCCCCAAACCCGTTTTCCCCCCGTTTTGGGTAAAATATGGAATTTTGACCCGAATTGTGAGGGGGTGGGGGGTACGTCCCCGGTAACAAAGCGTCAAGACTGTGTCCCCGCCTTCGATTCACCTTTTCGATTTAAAAAGTTTGATTTCATCCCAATAAAATGTTAGGGGAATGTTTAGGAATGTGTATGGAATATATATAATTCACTGGGGGTCGTCCCAAACCCCCAACCAAATCATCAATGCTCCTCCCACTGTTTTTTAGTTTGACAGGCTGTATTTGGGAAAAGGGGCCCGGTTTCATCAGTCGTCGAGGTGTTATCCTTCATCACGATAACGCTAGGTCACAGCTGCTGTCATCACCCCGCAAAGAAATTGGGTTTTTTGGTTTTGGATTTTTTACCTCCTTTTCCCTGGTACCCTGATTTGGGGCCCCCCCATCACCTATTCGCCCGTTGAATCCCCTACATTCAAAAAAATCTTTGATGATTTGATGTTGAAAATTCCCCCCGAGACTTTTTGCCCTAAAAAACCCTGGGAATTTATCGCCGTGGTATTCATCCCCCACCAGAAAGATAGCAAGAGGCCGTAGATTAATTGGCATTACAACAATCACAATAATGTTCTTTTTGCGTTTTTGCCTTTTTTAGATTACAAAAACCTAAAAACCTTTTGAAACCAATCAAAATTTTCCCCTTTTTTTTGATTCCTAAAAAAACCTTTTAAATTTTTTTTCTCATTTTGTAACATGATTTTTTTTTTCAGTTTTTCCAATAAATTGTTTAGTTTAAAAATACTGAATCCCCCTTTTTTTTGAAATTTCTTATTTCAAAACAGCATAAAATAAAACAAAAAGTAATCTAAAAAAGTTTCCTATATAAAAAAGTTTTTTCTAAAAATAACCTTTTTCAAAAAAAACCCATTGTAGGATATACATTCTTTTTCAAATTTTTTTTTAAAATTTAAAACAAATCATAAAAAATTTATTTAATTATCTTTTTTTTTTTTTTTATCAGTTTACGAAATATATTTTCCATTCCGTTAAAAAAGATTTTTAGAATAAAGGGTTGCAAGTACAATATACGTGTTAAATACTACTATTTTGCCTGTGAAACTCAAAAATCTCTTTGTAAAAAAATTAAAAAAATTAAAAATAAAAAAAGTCCGTTTTAAAAAAGATTGATTTTTTAAATTTTCCCTTTGGGACGGTATATTTTTTTTTTTACTTTTAAAATTCCTCAATTGTAAAAAAATTTTGTTTAAAATAATAAAAAAATTAATTTCATGAATAAAATATTTTGAATATAATTGAATTAAGAATATAACAGGGAATAGTTTAAAATTATTATAAATCATAAGAATAAAAAGTAGTTATGTGAGGGGAATAAAAAGCAAATGAGAGAGAGGAGATTTTATTAAAACACTGTAAAAAATTAATCTGTAAATTTTAATTTTCAAAATCTTAGTTTCTAGTGAATTAAATATATAAAGTGGATATTATTTAGTTACAAACATTTTGGTTAAAGAGAAAAAAAAATTAATTTAGATGTATTCCCCAAGGGCCAATTTTTGTATATTATTAATAATAAATAGTAGGTATCAAAAATCAAAAAATTAAGTTATTTCAAAAAATTTTTCTTTTTTTGGATTCTCAGTACTTAAAAGGTCCCTTAGTTTATGAAATTTTTGAGTTATTCACAAAAAAATTTTAAATTTTTTATTTTGCAAATTTTTAAATAAAAAAATAATTAAAACGGGATATATTTTATATATAAAACCCCAAAATTTTATTATCGCGAATTTTATCAATTTACAGCAAAAGGTTAAAATTTTACTAAAAGGGTTTTTAAATTTTTTAAACTAATTTTTTAAAAGGAAAAAAATTTAAATTTTACCAATCTCAAAATGGGGTTAATTATGTATTACTTTTAAAAAAAAAAATAACGAAGTTGATTATATACGTGATTTAATTTTTTTTTAAATCAGATTCAGGAATACCTTCATTAAAAATTTTCCGGGTTTTTTTTTTAAATTTTATTTAAAAATTTGATTTTTTTTTTATTATTTTAAAAAAAAGTCTTTGAAGAAAAATGGAAAATTGGCCACTAATATCGAAAACATTGATACTGTCAATAAAATTAAAATTATTTGTTTTAAAAAAAAATTAAAAATTGAACCTGGTGTGTTAATTAAGGAAAAGTTTTATGTAAAAAAATGTACCCCCGTTTATTTTTTACCCAAAAAAAAGTTGAAATTTTTAAAAGAATAATTAAATTTTTTCTTTTGAAATTAAAGACTTTATAATTTAACGGGGGAAATTTAAATTTTTTAAAATAAAAATTTATGTTTTAAAAATTTTTTATTAATGTTCTATAAACTATTATTGTATACAAAAATTAAAAAAAAAAAACAAAAAGATTGAAAAGTTTTTTTTTTTAAAAAAAAAATTTTTTGATCATTGTAGTATGTTTTTTATTTTTTTTTCCCCTCACGGGACTTTGGGAGAAATAACCCAAAGAAAATTTTTTTCCTTTTCATGTAAAATATTTTAAAAATGAACGTGCATAAATAAAGAAAAAACCCTTTTGACAGTTTTTAATAGTACTTAAAAAGTCCAGTAATACAATTTAAAAGGGTAAAACTATTTTTTGAAAAGAAAAAGTTTTTTTTTTTTTGTATAAATTTTTTTTCCGGTTATTTACCATGTTTTGGTTTTGGGTTTTTTAATTTGTCAGCAGATGGAGCAGGACTTTTTTCATTTCCTTGAAAACCCCAATCCCCCTACAATACGCCCCCACTTGAATAACTCCGTTCTTTTTATTTTGGGAAAAATATTACCCCATTCTTTTCCCGAAAGTATTTTTTTTTCCAACTGTAAAAAAAATATTAAATGGATATCATGTTCCCTTTTTTTTTCCACTTGTAAAAAAAATAGACTGGGCGTCACCCAAATTTTTCCCTTATCCCATATTTTTCAATTTAAAACATGGTACAAAAAAAAACACTTTTAGCTCCCTTTTATAAAATAATTACAAAAATATTTTTTCTTATAATTTTTCAAAATTTATTTTTTTAAATAAAAACCCAAAGCTGGGGAGAAAAAGGACCAACCAACCTTTGGGACGCGTTTATATATTTATATTATTTTTTACGGGTTTAAAATAAAGATGTGAAACGGTTTTAACAAAATTCCACATTCCAAAGAGAACTTGTCATTTTAAAGTTTAAACAAGGTGAGATATTTAGTTTAAAGAATGTGTGTAATTAAATTCAAAGGGAAAAAACTGAAAAATAAACAGGTTTTAACGGTGCTTTATGTTTTTAAAATTAAGTCTAAAAAAGGGGAAAAATAATACTTTTTAAAAAAGGGGGAACACCCAAAAAAAAAGGGTTATACAAGACACGAATAAAGAAAAAAAAATTTCGTTGAAATATAGCCAGTTTGGACGGCGGGGTTGGGTGACCCAAACCAAATTGGGGACCCAACTCTCTTACTTTTAAAAAAGAGTCAGTTGGGAGTTCACGCTGTTGAAAATTTATTATTTTAACAATTTTGGGGACATACTGGGGGGGGGCATCTACTTTAAACTTTCCCTGGGTTGAGTTGAGGGGAATTTGGTTTTTTATGGGGCGCAAGAGCCATTTTTGGGCATAACCCCAAATTCATAGACCCTTGGTTGGGGAAAAAAAAAGGTTGGATAAAATGGAGGGTCGGAAATGAGAAGGATCCGGGGGTCCCCCGGGGCAATTTTCATTACATTCGGGGAAAGACTGCATAAAAGTTATGGGTTTTAAAAATTTGGGTGGTTTTTTAAAAAATAGAAAAATTATGTGAAATTCAACAATACCCTTCCGCCCCCTCGTCGAGGATTGGGAAACCATTGTTAGTCGAATAACACGAAAAAACCCTTTTTCAGCATTATGATTCATCTGAACACTTCATGTGCCAGCCGAACTAGGCCCCTTTTTCTATTAAAAAAGTTACGCGTAAAAATTTTAAAGAAACACCAAACCCCTAAAAATACATAAAATTTAGCCCCCGAAGTTTGCCCAAAGGGAAAAAAGTTACTTTCGGGATCAAAAGGAGATCGCTGGTTTCCCTTCCCGATGGGGTTGTTTTCGTTTGACTTTCTCTGGCCAAACGAAAGGGAATTTCCGGCTAAAAAATTTTAAAAGGGAAATTTAAACCTTATTCTGGGTTTTGGGACCAATTTTATTTTTGGGGGTTTGAATTTTTCAATGATTGGGAACGTTAAATTGTTTTATAACGCGCACCGCCGTATAACGCTTCCATACTTAAAAGCGGCAAAAAATTTAGACATTTTTAACCCCATAATGTAAACCCCCTTTTTGAAAAACTTTTACATTAAGAAACCAAAAGCCCTTAAGCTTTGGGAAATCTTTATCCAGGTATTATTCCCAAACTTTTAAAAAAGAATATTTCTTGGGGAAACACCCGCCCCTTTTAAATTTTTAAGGGAAAGTTTTTTCTTTTTTTCAGTAAACATTATTTCGAAATGTTTTTTAAGCCGATTTTTTTTTTTTAGCTCATTTCCTTTTTTTTAAAAGCTTCCCCATTTTTTACCCCGGTGTATAACGAGCAAAACCCTAAATTTTGATCTTATTTTTTTTGGGGTTTAAAACGCGTATAAGCGTTCTTACATGTTAATTTAAAATTGGGAAAAAACATTTTCTGTAAAATTTTAAAACATTAAAAAAATATTATATCCAAAAATAATGATAAAATGTTTTTTTGAAATAAAAAACATTTAAAAAATTTTTTGTTTTTTAAAAGATTTTATACGGAAAATACAAAATTTTTTTTAGATTCTTTAAAGTCAAAAAGGGTTTTTCCTGCCAAAAAAGAAATGTTTAATTAAATAAAACAAAAAAAGTGATGTAAATTTTTTTAAAAAATTTCCCAAATTCTATTAATCAAAATTGTGTTTTTTTTTTTATCTTTAAAACTTATTTATGAAATATGTTAATTTCTTTTGGGTTAAACGGTTTATTTTACAATATTTTTTTTCTATTCATGAGACATTTATTAAATAATGTTATACTTTTTTTACACCTTTTTAAAAAATTTCAATAAAAAATCCGATTCATTACAATTGTTATCGTTTGGGCGCAGCAGCTTTGCTAGTATTAATCAACAATTAATTTTCCCATAAAATGATAAGCAAAAAAAATTTTAAAAATTTTTTACAGTTATGTATTTTATGTTTAAAAAAAAGCAAAAAAGAAATATTTTCACAAAGAATTTTTCTTAATACCTCCGAAATATTCTTACTAATAAAGAAAAAGTTAAACTTTCATGAAAAGTTTGACTTTTGTCTCTTCTTTGGGAAAATATCATTTAATTTTCTTAAGAATACCAAATATTGGAAGGGTTTTAAAGGGAAAAAAAATGGAGAAAAAAGGGGTTTGGGGGGAAAAGGATATGGGTTTTAATAAACCAGGGGAAATTGGGTTCGAAAGGTATTGAATATTTCTTTTGTTATATTATAAATTTTCTTGAATTTTTTAAAAGGGAAAAATTTGTAATAAAAATTTTTAAAATGTATTCAACAAAAATGGCAGGGGGCAATTGAAAATTTTTATGCACAATAACTTTCATTTAATTAAATAAAAATATTAAAAACCCTTTTTCCAGTCTTGTAATAAAAAAGAATGTTTGTGTTCCCGGGGTCTCCTCTGCCTTCCCAAAAGTTCATCAGGGTTACCCTTTTATGAGTAAAACTATGTTCACAAACCGGGGGGTTTTTGGGTAAAAAGTGTTTTGATACAAATTTCCCTTTTTTCCCAAATAAGGAAAATACAAAATAAATTTTGGGAAAAACGTTCCCTTTATGAAGTATTGGGCCACCCAAAACGGATTTTAAAATTTCCTTTAGGGGCCCGGGGGCTTTTAAAAAGGGTTTGGGGGGATAAATATTCCCCCTTTTTTTTTTTCTTTTGGGAATTTTTTGGAAATTGACTCCATGGGGAGCAGTGGGTTTTGGGCCTTTTTTGAAAAAAAATTCCCAATCGGGGAAATACCCTTACTTGCTGTAATAAAAAATTTTTTTTGCATATTACTTGGAATTTGGGTATCCTAAGAAAAAATTTACGGGAAACATTCCCTTGGGGAGGGGTCTTTTTCAGCGGGGGGGGTTTATAAACAAAATTTTAGATTTTTGAGCTACTAGATCTACAGTAATGGGAAATTTAGTATGTATGGGTTTGTTATTAAATTAATCTTTTGTTTTGGGCGGGTCTTTTCGGGAAAACAACCTTTTAAATTGTTACCGGGCTATTGATAAAAAAAATTCCGTTTTGAACTATCAGATTTAGACATGGTTTCCCAAACATGTTTATTTTGTTGGTAGCGATCACGTAAAAAAGGGTTTTTTAAATCCCTTGGAAGGGGGGGGTTAAAAAGGGAAAAAAAATCCTTTTTTTCAAATTTTACAAAGCATTATTTGGGCGTTCTGTCCCTTTTTAAAAACAAGAGGTTAAAATTTTTTTATAAAAAATTTTTTTAACCTGAGATATCCATTAAAAAAAAATAAACGGGTTTTTATTTTATAACCCTCCCTTACCCAACGAAGTGACCGGGGAACGGCTAGTTAAAATACATAACTTTTCGTTTTTTGAAAATTTTCTTCAAAAAAAAAAATATTGATTTTTTTTTTTCCCCGAAGAGCATCAATCATAAAATTTTTGGGGTTTTTCCCCATTGTCGGAAATTTCGTTCAAATTAATACTTTGTGTGGGTTTTGACTATTTTATATTTCTTTTCCCTTTAAACGAAATTTAAAGGAAAAATTTTTGGGGTTGAAAAAACGGGGAAAAACAACCCCAAATTTACATGTTTGGAAAAATTAATCAGCAAATTATAAAAACAATAAAAAAGCTTCCGAAACCGGGGGACGAAATATATTTTCGTTTTTTAAAGGGTATTGGAAAAAAAAAAATATTTCATCAAAAATTTAAATTTTATTAAGTTTTATTTGCATGGGAAATATGGGATATTATTTTTAATAAAAAACAAAAAAAAGAAAAAATTATAAGAAAAATAAAGAAATTTAATCTTTTTCACATTTTTTTTAAAAAAAGAACATTTAATTATTTTTTAAAAATAATGAATTTTTTTCTTTTAATTGTTTTTTTTAGCCCTCAAATATTTAAATTGTTTGATATCGTCCATTTTTACATGTGGTCAAAAACTTTACTTTTTAAAAGGGGGTTCCTTATTTCCGGGGTGATGGGCAGGGCTGGTTTTTTTATCCTCGGAATCTGTCCAAAAGAAATTTTGGGGCTCTTTTAACAAATTCCCAAAAAAGTTTTTTTCCCTAACCCATCCCGGGTGGTCCCCGTTTTTGGAAATTTTCAGAAGGGAAAATTTTTTGTGTTGGGGAATTTTCGTTTGGGTTAAGAAAAAAATGCGGGAAAATACATAATGGTTGTCGGGGGCCGTTTTTTCCCCGGGTTTCCCCTTTTTTTCATCTTTTTTTAAACAAAATATTTCCAAATTTATAATTTAATTTAAAGTAAACCCAAAAACTAAACAAGCTTCCCAATAATTTTAAAATTTTTTAAAAAACATTAAAATTTTTAAGGTCAGAAAAATTTGGGGATACTGGGATAAATTAATGCACACATTTTTTTTAATGAAATATATTTATTTATTTTTTTAATTTTATATGAATAAAAGAGGTTTTCTGTAATTTAATTTAATCCCTTTTTGTTTTTTTAACATGAAGGTCAGATGAGAGGGTTTTAAATGGAATTAAAAAAATTCTTATATTTTTGTAATAAATACAATGCAAGAAGTATTGTGATATTTATCTAACGGAGAATGAAATATCGTTTTAATAATTAAGTACGATTGTTCTCTCTCTGTATGTATGCTTTACTGAATTTGTGTATACAATTAACAAAAAAAAGGTGGCTGTGCTAAAATACAACGTGTGCTGCCATCTAAGATCGAAATAAGAAATTAAACATTGTATTTAGTGTGTTTAAGTGAATAAATCTTTTTTTAAAATATATTTCATGATCGGGAAAAAAACCCGAAATTGTTGCATATTTTAAAAATTTCTTTTCACATTCGAAAAAAAAGATAAAAAAAAATATTTAGTAAAGAGTTCAAAATAAAATTTACATTTCTTATAATGAAAAATAAATAAAAATGCAAAAAAACACAAAAAAAATGAAGCAACTTTTTTTAGAATGATAATTTTAAAGAAATTATTATATAACCATACAAAAAGACTATTTTTTGTTAAAAAAAAGATTAAAATTCAGTTTTAATTTTGTCCCAAAGAATTTTTAAATTTTCATTTAAACTTTACTCTTTCAGAAAAAATTAAAAAGGATCGATACAAGGTAGGAACACAATAATAAAGCAAACATAAAGGTTTTTTTAAAAATAAAATTAAATTTTTAATTTTATTTTCCCCTTTTAAAAATGAAGAAAATTTTTTTAAAAAAATAAAAAAAAATTTCCCTAATTCCCCCAAATTTACATGGAAAAAACCCCATTTAGACATAAAAAATTTTCCAAAAAAATATAATGAATAACGCTAACCCCCCTTTTGCAAACCCTTAAAAATCCAATACACAAAAATTTGTGGAACAAATTGATTTCTTTTAATGATAAAAAATTCAACAATATTAAAAAACTAACAGTTATAGATATAAAAATTAGCCATTTCATAGAGGCATCATCTAATTCGCTTTTTGGTACCAAATTTTGGGCGCTTTTTAATTAATTTGGTAAATTTTCCGGGAAAAAGTTTCACTTTAAAAATCATCTACAATAAAGGGGGTCCCAAAATCAAAGGCTGACTTGAGCCAAATAAACATGGTTTAACTTAAGGCGGTCCACAAAGAAAATCAAAATTCATACAAACATTGGTTTATTTTGAATATTACATTATAATAAACATATATAAAAAAGGCAAGGGAAATTTAATATGTGGGGCCCGACACTTAACATTTCCCCCGCTACTATCTTCCCCATTTTATGAAATTTGATATTTTATTACATATTATTGATACAAAATTTGATATTTTTAAAACATTATTAATACCTTTTATTCGATCTTTTTTAATTATATATACGAGCAAAAAAAGATCGTTGTGGGGCCGGGGACCCCTGGTTTAATTTGGCACCACTGATCTACAAAATTTAAATGAGGTCACAAAAAAATTTTAGGATTTTTTCGAAAAAAAGAACCTTTAAAATTAATTTGCTCTGTTTCCCCTTACTGCTAATATGGATGCAACTCCTGAGGAAATAAACCTTTTTAAAATTTTTGAAGTTAAAACAGAATAAAATATATAATGCTATGAGACTGGGCTTTTGCTAATCTTTGTCAGCTGAGAAATTTTTTCCAAAGTATGAAGGGTTTTTAAAAATTGTTCTTTATTTTAACCCACCCATAAAAGGGGAAAAAAAGTTTTTCTTTCATAAAATTAACAATGGGAAAAAATAGATGCAAATTGGTTTAAAATTAACTTGCGGCTGAGATGAGAATTTAAAAGAAAATTCACTACCGATTTTAAAAAAACGTAGAAAGTAAAAAGGGTACATTTTTCCCATAAGCTGATTCTAAAACTAAATTGCTTTTGAAAATAGACAAAAAAAGAAATTGGGACAATAAAAAAAATGAATAAAAATATATTATTTTTTTTAACTCATTTTTTTAAAAAGGGAAAGCAATAAAAAGGTTGGTGATTAAACATCTCCCCCCCCAACCCCCAGGCCAAAAAAAAGTCGCCCCCTTCGTTTTTTAAAAGATTGGGTTATATATTGCCATCGCATTACGAAGCAACAACACGGTTTTGGGCGATAAAAACCCCATAAATTCCGAACCGGTTAAATAACGAGGGGTGCACCCGAGCTTTTAACCTATTCCCCCCTAACTTTTTACGCCACACCCCCAAAAATGACGGCCCCAAATTTCCCGTTGTTTGAAAATGCATCATTCTCTCAAGGCGGGGGGGGGGGTCTTTTGTTACTAGAACCCTATGAAGAAAAAATATTTGATGTTTTTCAAGGTGAAGTATTTGGGGGTGGTTGTGTATCGCTCTTCCACACCCGGTTAGGGTTTAAATCCGGGGTTTGTGCAAGGTTGACTCAGCCTTTCATCCCTTCAGTGGGTCGATAAATGAGCACCCCTTGCTTCGGAACCAACACTGGAAGGGTTTTCCGTTTGACCTTTCCATCCGGGTCGGAAGATCTGATAAAAACCCCCCTCGGGCCCAAGGCCGTGTATACTGAGTTGGGCACAGTAGGCCTTGGCCCTCATGGCCTGTCGCGCCATGAGTTAAGTTAAGCTAAGTTTGTCAAGGTAATTATTTCTAATCAAAAAAAATCAAAAAATTTAAAAAAGGGTTTAGCAAACGGGATTGGGTTTTGATAACTTTTGGGTGATACACAGAGGGAAAAATAACCCCGGGAAAGGTTTTCCAAAAAAAGTTTCATTTAAATAAATTAAATTTCAAATAAGAAAGGGTAAAATATAACTACTAAACCCTTTTTAAAGAAAAAAGATCTTGAGACCATACGGTATTGCATATCGGGTTTTTAAAAAAACTTATTTTAGCACCCCGATACCCCCACACTTTTTTTTTAATATGTTGATGCATAAAAAAATTTTTTTTTGTTTTTAATGGAAGTGTATGATTACCGACTAGGAGATTGTGAATAATTCAACGATTCCTTGCTCAGCTGGAGAAGGGTTCTTCACCTCTGACCTGGGAATACCTTACGGAAGTCATGCAAGTATAGAATCAAGGTAATCACTAACCAATGTGGTTGTCTAAGTTAATTTCAATGCACATTATTGAAATAATCCTGAATAAAATTGTATTCTTCTCCCTGAACTTTGGCCGTAACTAAAGTTGAATGAAAGTTCCATTCATTTTAGTGAAGAGAAAGTCAGAAAAGTCTATAATTTTTAGCAGATTTTTTTTTCTCTTTTATAAGAAATCGTTTCCATTTTTGAAGAATTGGGTTAGTTGAAGGAAGTGAAAACGAAGTTTGTTTGCTTCTCAAAAGATCACAGGAAATAGAAGAAAAGAAGCGCGTGTATATTTTTCTTTATTAAATTTTAGAATATGTTAAAAGTTTGAAACATAGAATATTTTCAACAGATTTTTCAAAAAAAAAAAAAAGTTTATTTAGCAGGTCAAAAACTACATATATATATTCAGAATGAGGATAAATAAACATATTTAAATATTTAAAAAGCCGAAACTATAAAAGAGAAGTCTGAATTTTCATGAAAACAATTTGTTAAGACAAGCAAAAATATACTAAATGGAAATGATATTATATGTACTTGAGCCATCGTATAGTAGGAAAATCAAATGTAAATTCAAATTACGAAATTAAAACTTTCTTTGTGGCAATATCTTATATGCAATTAATGTGTATATTCAATATATTACATCGAAAATCTTATATGTTAACTTCTAAATCACGCAAGATTGAAAACATACGCATACTTTATATTCACTGATAGATTTTAGTAAATATAAATGTTTTTCTGCTTCTCATCGTTGCGTCAAACTTCTTCTTGGTGTCACATAGTTTAGTCACTTTTACTCTTGGGAAATCATGCTATAAAAGTACAAATTTAAGTTTTATGTGTAAGTATATCAGGCAGAGAAATCGTTTATTGACATTTTATCCTCTAATCTGTACATCACTTCATCACTGTAGGCAATGTGATAACTATTATGCATACATTAGGGTGGGTCGAATTTCTTTTTCTCTTTTTCTTCTTAGATCACTATAACATAAAACATTTACATTTCACCTAATTAAGAAAAAAAGTCAATATATAAAATTTTTGAAATCAAATCCATGATTATATTTATTTATTTTGCTTCAGTGTGTTCTGAGTAGAAATTCTCTAGAGACTCACTCGAAATACTTTAAGTATCTGGAGTTCTTTGCCTCTTGTTTTTTTCCGGCCTCTTTGCTAACTTAAAGATTCGTTTCCTGAAAGTCCAACCATCTAAACTTAGCCAACTAATTTGCTTTTGAGAAACATAAAATGAAACTCAATTAAATTAATTTGGTTGACTTTATCGCACACAATGTCAGTTAATTGAAATTATGCAATCCATGACCACCAGGCATTTACAAACTATTACATCAAAAAGCAGAACAGATTTACTTCTAAAGATGACAATTTTTTACATTCAATCTTTTATCATATTTCTTTGACATTTATACTCAAAATTAAACAAATATATTTATAAATAAAAGTTAAAATGTTTAGCGAGTAGTTAATGGTCCCGTTCCATCTTTTGGAAATTGGCTGGAAGTCAAAATGATTTGGTGAACTGGCGAAGGATGCCTCCGATTCTATAGCTAACTGCATAACACACACGTTTACGTCTAATTACGAAACAGAAAATCAGGGCTTCAGACAAGGTAACTTTGCTAGTGATACCACTTCTTTTTGTCCCCATTGTGTCGAAATTTTCGTATTAATCTAATAACTTTTAAGCAAAAATGAGAAATGAAAAATGCTTTCAACTTCTAGAAATTTGTTTATTTAAGGTAAAAAGGTAAATAGGAAAAAAAATTACGAAGTATTGTTAATTTTTTTAACTGTTTTTTGGGCCAACAATAAATATTTCGAATTTAAAGGTTTTAATTTTTCCCCAACTCCTTAAGTCTCAAACTAAATGCATCAGGGATTACCCTAAGGACATTATTGATTAGTGATCATTATGGAATTATCTCTAATAGAGTCTGCATGCAACGAATATAAGTCTATATATTGCCATTTAATTTTTTACACTATATTTTTTAACATTATATCAGATGTTAAGAAGATATTGTTTTGCATATCAATAGAAAACATGATCATTGCATTTAACATATTCAGTTTAATGAATAACTTTATAAACGAAGTAATCATACCATAGAATGTTTGCACTTGATTAGCATGCACCACATTTCTTAATATGTCTAAAAATTAATAAAAGCTTAAGAACACTTATGATACATTGTTGGACATTTCCAAAGTAACAAAATGAGAAGTAGATAAAAATTTCAACAACTACAGCTCATTTACACATTATCAACAACTTGTGTACATACGTACAATGGAAGTAATCAGTATGCTATGGTGTTTGAATAGTATCAAAGATTTTAAGTAATCACACACTAATACCACAATTAATTGAATTACTGAACACACACACTGAGACTCCAAAGGAGGCGAGGATAAACTAATTACCGGGTCCGGCCAGACACAGAATTGCATCAAGCCGAAACGTATCAGACAGGGTTATCTCTCCCCTCTGTGTCTGAAGAGATTGCATGATTCACAGAAAAGCCCTTCTAACAAAGAAATTACTTGTCATTAGAGCTTCCATAGCATTAACCTGTTGAGAATTGCCCTTAAAAGAAATTTTTAAAATCAAAACATTTTGATTTTCTTTGTCAAGCATGGACGAAAAGAATTGTGCATTAGATTTGTATCGAGAATTGCGATGATTACTGTAATTAGAGTTCATTAAAATTTAAAATAATTGGAAGATTAACTTTGTTAAAAAACATAAGATAGCATAACTCGTAAAAAATAATGCTGACAAGAAGCTGAAAAAAATAAGATATGTAATATAAATAGGAAATTTGATGGACAGATCTGAGAAAATAAATTCGTCAAATCGACCACAACATCGATGAATAAATAAACATATCCTGATCTAAAATGACGAAATAGCCTCCTCTCAGAAAACTATAATTGAGGAATTCAAATACACTCTCATTGCTGATCAAAGTGAAGGAATATTTTGTAACTTATAAAGCCTGATGAGCAAAACCTAGAAATTTAAAGCAATTATTGAAAATCAATAAGCTTTATTCGCTTACAAATTCCGAATATGTTTCGAAGTTATGGAAAACTTTTAGAGTAAAACTTAAATGGGTTAGAGTCCCTTTTTAAAACAGAACCAAAAAAAAAAGCAATCCTAAAAATTAAAGAGTTATTTTTGTTAATAAACAACTATCTGCATTTTGGGTAAATTGAATGAGTAATTTCCTACATGAAAATGAAAAAAAATCACATTCCTTGAATTACATCTTTGAGGAAATGGGCTTTCTATGGAGGTAAGCATTGCTTTCAAAATAAGCTATATCTCTTAGTTAACGCGAAACCGAAAATAATTTATCAGTTATACATTTTTAAAGAAAAACATTTTAAAAAGTTAAAAAGTTTTGAAGATATTCTAAAGCTATAAATAAAAGATAAATTTAATAATTAATTTTAATTTTCTGAATATAATTAGACTTCCAGTAGAATTAATTTAACAAACATAAGCTGTACTAATTAAGATCACATAAATTTATGCAACAAAGTTTTGTAATTAAAGTACCGTATACTCCAACGTATAACACGCACTTTCAACACAAAAAATAAGATCGAAATTTATGGGTGCACGTTATACACCCCGTATATAAAAAAGAAAGCTTGAAAAATGAAAACACATGAGCAGAGAAAAAAATTAGACTTCTACATATTTCAAATTACTATTTTTTTTAAGAAATGACATTTCTTATGAACTTGAAGGGTTGTATTTTAGGGTAAACTTTTTTTTTAAAAAACCCCACAATATAACCCGTTTAAAAAGGGGAAAAACATACGGGCATTGCACTCGTACATTTCAAGTTTCTTCATAAAAAAGCGGGTGAATGTTATACAGTGATTATAAACATACTGGCCAAAAATGACTTGTGCCATCATCTAATATTTGACGCTTGTGTTTTTTATAAAAGTAAAACCTTGTCGTGGTTTTGGGATACATAAGTAACCTATAAGTAATATTTTTTTTTACTTTTAAATATTTGTTTGATGGAAATGTTGGAAGCGGCACTCATAATTATTTTTTATCAAATTCTGACACTCTTCCCAAAAAAGTTCTTGTGGTTCTGGGGTTCTGTGAGTAGAAAAAGTTTGAAAAAAAAGAAAATTTCCCAGAATAACCCCATAGGGGTTCAAAAATAGACCCCCTCCATTTCCCTTTTTCCCGGCCCAAATTTAAAAAATTTTTCCCCAAAAACTAACAGTAAAAGCGATCCGGGTCACTTAACCCGTTGTTTTTTAAAAGGATGTCAGGGGGAGTGGTTTCGGACGTAGTTTGGGGTTACTTTTTTTTTAAACTTCCCTTTTTTTTCATGAAAAAAGTAAATTAGTGTTTCTTTTGATTAAAGTCATTATTCTTTAAAAAAAATATTTTTTTTTCAAAAAAATAAAAGTATTTTTAATGGTATTTAAGCAGTTTATCCCCAAATTTTTTATTCTAAAAGTAACTTTTTTAAAATTTTTTGACGAGATTGCATACACGTGGCGCCATCTGCAGACTTTGTAAAAAGCTTGCCAGATATGGGTCAGAAATTGGAAGCAAAGATTTTGTATTTTTCGTAATTTTAAAATTTTTAGATATTTCGATATTTCACTTTTGGTTTGGGTTTATACGAAAAATTTACGTTCTAACCCCAAGTTTTACCCCCGAATAATGTAATTTTCATTGTGAAAAAAGTCCCTAACCTTTTTCAGTACTTTTTGTTGGGTCCCCTTAAGTTTCTTGCCCCCCCCTTTCTACGGAAATTTCAGACCACGCATAAAGTAATATTTCTAGTTTTTTTGACTTTTTGTATAGGGCATTATATTGACATGGGAAAAGGGGGCATTATATTGACATACAGGTGAATGTATCTTAAAATTAAAATTGTAGCTTAAAAGTGGGGTGTCGAACAAAAAAAGGCCCAACTTGGTCCAAACAAAAAAAGGTGGGTCGAAAAAAATCAATAGCCTTTGAAACGTAAAGTTTATTTCGAATGTGGGGATATATTATAATAAACATAAAAAGAAAAAAAAAATTAATGTTTATGACCTGACATTAAAAAACCCCTTATCTGCTACCATTTTTCCCTTTTTTTTTGGAAAAAGAAATTTTGATATTTTATTATATACGAGTATTATTGTGTGCCGAGATATATTGGCTGGGCCGCAAAAATACTCGCTTTCGGCCGCGTGTTTGACACCCCTGCTCTTATGTATGGGTGCGCATTATACGCCGGATTTTACGGTAATTTAAGTTGCTGCAGCTCAGATGAATCAGATTTGCAATTTTTACAATCTCAGAACCAAAAATTGTGCAAAAATAATTACTGAAATTAAACGAAGAAAATAATTTCAAAATAGAAAAGATATTGTGTCCACCAAAGAGATGAGAAGAATAAAAAACTTTGGGGGAGTGGCGTGAGTACACCCCCCAACTCCCCCGGGGGGAAAAAGGGGTTGATGCCAAGTACGTATTTAACCAATTTATAAAATACCGACTGCATGGGCCCCCGGGGTTTCAAAGGGTTTTTCCCTCATGAGCCGGGAAAAATTTTGTGGGGGTTTTTTTTTGAAAAAATTGAGTGATTTCTAAAAGGTTTTATTAAATTTCCCCCGAAATTTATTCCACATATTTTCGATTTAAGACAGGTTTCTTTTTTTCCCCTCTCAGCCCGGCATAACACGGGTTTTTTTCAACGTTTTTGTGGTGTTTCCCTTTTCCCCCCCCCCCACAGATAAGATATAGCTTTCCCAAAATTTTGATTTTATGACTTATAAAAAAAATATTGGGTTAGTAAAAAAATTTTTAATGTAAAGCAATAAAAAAAAAAACGATTCTGGGTGAAGAGTAAAAAAAAAAATTTTATCATTTTTTTTAAATTTTAAATTAGTTTTTAAGAAAATAAGATAATAAAACTTATTTCAGATTTTCACGAATTAATCAATCTTTACATATAGTTTCTTAAAATTTTCTATGAAATTCTTTTTTCCAAAAAAAAATAGACGATGTCCTTTTTCCCAAAAAATAATTAATTTAGTAATGAAATAATAGAAATAAACCTTTTTAAAAAATCATATATATATTAATTAAAAACCATTTTTTTATAAGTAATAAATAAAAAAAAAAAAATTTTACAATAGCTATTGAAACGATTGCTTTTTTTTAAAGCTTGAATAAACACACACAAAAACACACACATATATATATATATATATATATATATATATAAAGTAAAAACCGCTTAACGGGGGTATACCCCTTTCCCTCAAAAAATAGAGCTTTTAAAATAAAAAAAGCGTTAAACGAGGTTATCTCCAAAAAAGGGGTTTGGGGAAAAAATTTGGGAAAAAATTGGGCCCGGTATTTTTCCATTAAATTTATTAATTATGTGTTTTTATAAAAAATAAAAAAAAAATGTATTTCTTTTTCAAAAATAGAAACATAATAAATGAATAAATAAAATTTTAAGTCAACATGTTACATTTCAGATCATACAGTACCCTTTTGTATTTCCAATTTTTTTGCCTTTTTATCAATCAGGCATCTAATGTAATTTGCATTTTCCTTTTTTCGCTCCGTGGAGTTGTTGGTTAGTGGGAAAAGGGATCCATAACGCCCCCTCTTGCCTTTTAACCCCCTGTTTGGTTTTTTTTCTTGGCTTTTTTTTGTTTTTTTTTTATTACATGTTATTTATTTTTTTATAAAACCAAAAAAAAATAATATTTGTTTTCCCTTAGCAATCGTTATATTACATAAATTTATACTTAAATAACGTTAACAAATGAACGTTAAAAAAACTTTGTATAAGACCGCTGGAAAGAAGGAAACAGGTAAAAGTTTCCCGGGTATCGGGGAAACCTACCGCTGCAAAATTTCAAAAAACCCCAAAACAAATAAAAAAAGGGAAAAGGGAAACGGGCAAAAGAAACGGGTTAAGCCGGGTTTTAATGTAAAATTATTTATGTTGTTTTAAAAAATTCCCTTTTTTTATTTTATATCGGAAAAACCCGGGAACCTTTTTTTTTACCCCCTTTTGGGTTTTAACCCCTTTTATGTTTATTAAAATATATATATATATATATATATATAAGTTATAAAAAACAGTATGGGAGAAAGCTTATATATATATTTACATGTAATGAAAAAAAAAACTATCTGATAAAAACATTTTGATATTTTATTTTTTTATTTTAATTTCATAGTTTTTCCTTCCACTGACATTGTTACAAATTTTGTGTAATGAACGCTTAAAATAGTGGAAATAATTTATATATCTGAAAAAAAGTGTAATACATTAATATTACTTTTTGTTGTATTTATTTTATGTTAAAATCTTGCCACCAACTCTTCCTTCGAAATCTAGTTTTATTATGAAATAAAAAATATAGTGATTACACTGATCAACGGAATAAATTAAAAGCGAACGTGCACTGAGGCATGACGTGAACAAAACAAAAGGGAAAGCCTTGCTTCACACAAAAAAGATAGATTTTGCTGTCATGGGCTTTTTTGCAAATGGCAGAATTTTTTCCTACTTTCTTGAATATTATCGTTATATTTTGGAAACTTCACACAATATCTTTATAAATTATAGCCTATGTGTTATTCTGATGTATAAGCTATATTATTGTATAGTGTCATTCAGTTGTTTTTCCGTGAGAGACTACCAAACCTCCAAACATACTTTCACATTTATAATATATATATATATTTATAATATATATATTTATAATATATATATATATTATATATATATATTTATAATATATATATTTAATATATATATTTATAATATATATATATATTTATAATATATATATTTATATAATATATATATATATATATATATATATATATTTATATTTATAATATATATATATATTGTATAATATATATATAATATATATATATATTTATTATATATATATATATATATATATAGTAGTATATATATATACTATATTTATAATATATATATATATATATATTATATAATATATATATATATATATATATATATATATATATATATATATCGATTAAAGGCAAAATACATTTTATTCTTGGGAGGCTAATATTCTCCATTACGCCACTGTGTTAAGGACTTTATTTCACCACTGGATAAATTTTAAATGTAAACAACACCTAGTTCATTTTCTTTTAAATAACTCCATACTAATATCAAAAATTTAAAAAAAAATGTCTATCTCTTTTTTAATTTTTTCAAATAGATTCACAAAATGTGTGACATTAAAACAACGGAGAAAATATTTATAGACACACTTGTTTTCTACTTATTCTTTTCTTCGGAAAAACAATTTTCTGAACCTACAAGTGTCGAATACATAGGTGTGATTTTGTTATTTCTTATTTTTCTCATTCATTGTTAAAAGTAAAACTTAGAAATAAAATGCCACTTCATACAAAAAAAACATTTGAAAAAATAAAAGGAAGGGGCCACACAAAAAAACCTGGAAAAAAAATTGTTTTTTTTTTCATAAAAATTTTTTACATAAGTAGGGAAGAATTTACATTTTGGGGGGCAAATCGTCACCCCTTTTGGTCATATATCGCATTTTTATGTTTTATCATTAAATGTAGATAGATGTATAAGTGAATAAAATATCTTTAGAGGTGATTTCAAAAATTATTGCTTTTTATATTTCAACAATTCTTTGTTAACTCTTACCGCTTTGAATTTTTAATCATTTTATTACCTGTGCTTTAAAACGGGGGTTTAATTTAATTTAAAACAGTCATTTCCTCAAGGGTGCTTCTTTTTTTTTTCCACCCAAATATTGAAATTTTTTAAATTTGGTGGCATATAGGGGTTTTGTCTCTGGCTTTTCCCGCCTAATTCGGGGTTTTGGGTGGCCTAAGTCTAAATTTTTCTGATTATAAAATTACGGTGCCCAAAAGTCATGTGTTTAAATGGCTTTTGGGAATGATCCCTCCGGCAAAAAAATTTTCCCAGTACAATTTCGCATCATCAGGGGTTACAAAACCCCCCTTTTGGGGAGGGAAACAAGTGTCAAAAAATTAGGGTGATTGTTTAATTACCTAGAGGGTGCCGCACTAAAAGTGATATCAGATTCTAAAATTTTTTTGGTTAATGGGAAAATCCCAAAACAGAAAGCCCAATTGAAAAAAAAAAACCATTGATACAGTATGTCCAAATCTAATTTATACAATAAAATTTTTTAAATTTTTTTAAAATAAAATAATTTTTACCCTTATCTTTTTTTTTAATAAATTAAAGGTTTTTCCGGGACTACGTTCTGAACAGTGACCGGTGAAAAATGGATTAATTTTTTATAAAAATTTTAGATTAAAATTATATTTTAAAAAATTTTTTTTAAAAAAAAGGTTTTACAAAAAAAATTTATTTAAGTAAAAATATTTTGAAAAAAATGAACATAAAATTTTACTTTTTTAAAATACTTTTTTGAAAAATTTTTTATGATAATATATTTTGCCTGTATATTTTTAAAGGACCCTGTACAGAGGCTCAACTAAATTTTTTGAAATATATAACTTAGAAGGGGGTTTTAAATGATTTTTTTACAACAACAGAAGGGAGAAATTTTAAAAAAAAAACCCCAAAATTATTTAAATTTGGGTTTTGTAACCCCAATTGAAATTTTTTAAAACTCAAATTGGGCCTTTGTACAGAAGTCTGAGCTTTTACAGGCAAAAAAATTTTTCTAATAGAAGCATTTTGACAAAAGGAGAACATTTTGAAAAAAGGGTTTTTAAGTTTAATTTTGCCCAAATATTGTATTTAAATAATTTTTTTTGTCGGGAAAGTTCTTAAAACAATTTTTTTACATGTTTCTAATCTAAGTGACACTAAATATCATGAAAATTATCCCATTTATCCTTTTTTTAAACACGGTTCCCAACGTAGTCGGAAAATCTTAAATAAATAACTTTTAAAATTTTTTAAATATATATAATTTATATAATGCAATATAATTTACATTACAAATATACATAGTTATTTAAAGGGTTAAATAAAAGGCTTTAAAATTTTTAAAAATTTTTTTTTAATTTAAAAAATTTTTTGAAAAAATTTTTTACAAAATTTTATGTTGTATCCAAAACTAAAAAAACCCCGGTTTGAAGTACCGGATAAAGGGTTATAAAAATACTTTTATTAAACCATTTTAAAAACGACCCCTGGTTTTAAGGGTGAAATTTTAAAAACTATATAAAATGTACACGTGCGCACGGAAAATAATGGGTCTTTGTGTGAGAAAATTAATATTTAAGCAATATTAAGCCAATTGTTGTTTTAAAAAAAAGTGTCAGTGTTCTTTTTTAGATAAAAAATAATTTCGAAATTTTCCTCGGTGAATTGTATTAGAAGTTGGCGGGGGAAACAAATTCCCTTATTGTGATGATAACATAAAACCCTTTATAAACTTGGACCCGAATTTTTAATTGTTTTTTTTAAAAAATACACATAGGGGTTTATTGATATCCTTTTTTTAACCTGGGGTCCCCTTTTAGAAAATCATTTTGGGAACAAAATCTTTTAGAATGTTTACTTGTTATGGTCTGATGATTCAATACAACAAATAATTAACCCAAAAACAATGGAAATATAACGTGTCCATCTCAAAAAAAGATGTAATAATTTAAAGAATAAAATACAATAGATATTACCGGAAAAAATTTTCATAAATACATTTAACAAAAAAAAATAATTTTTTTTTTAGTTTTTTTTTCTTTTAATTCTTTTTTTTTTTTTTTTTTTTTTGTAAATATATTTTTGGGAAAGGATAAAATTTTTTATCACATTGGGTAAATATATCTTTTTTTTAAATTTTGGTTTTAAATACATCATGAATTTTGGGGTGTGTGGTGAGATAAATAGGTTTACATGGGTATATTTATGAAATCAAATAAAAAAATTTAAATAATCCCATATTATTAAAAAATTGAGTATTTAAATAATAATCCCTTTTTTCTTGCTGAGTTTTTAAAACAAAAATTTTTATAAAAAGTTTAAAAAATTTTGGGAAAAACGATCAAAATCTTAAAAAGGTTTTTACTTAGTATGATAATTATATTTTTTAAATAATACAGCGCAACCTTTTCCCTTTTAAAATAATTTATTACTTAGTTTAGTAGTATCACATTTGGAAAAAAGGGTTGGGGGTTATTGGCAACCAAAACCCCACAATTTGAGCTGTTTTCAAAAAATGGCCGAATTGGGCCAACTTTCCAGACTTTTAAAATATTTTTAATTTTTGAACTTTTTTTAGCGTTCCCAGTTTTCTATAATGTTCCCCTTAAAAAAAATTTTGGGGGATGGGGACCCCTGCTTTTTCTTCTATTGTCGGGGAAAAATGTATAGGGACCATTTCTCCTGGGAAGTTAAAAATGCATAGGTCATGTTGGGGAAAAAATGGGGAACGTCTTCGGGCTTTTAAGACCCAAGATGAGAGGCCAAAAAATTTTTTGACGGAAAAACCCTTTTATGCAAAAAAAATAGATTGACAGAGGGAAATCGACCGTCTGAAGCATATTATGGTCAGCCATCCGCAGAAATTTTAAGCGTGAAGGACATGCAAATATGGGCAATTTTTTTAAACGCTATCGACCGATGAAAACCTCAGCAGGGATTTTGTCCCTCTGATACAGATACATGGTGTTTAAAAGGCAGAATTGTTTGGGGAGACTTATCATCAAAAAAAAATATTTACCTGTTGATGTTGTGGAATGCGACCGTTTTGGGGTTTTTTCCCAGAATTGCAAAAAGTGTTTACATGGAGGTACGCAAAAACCCAACGAAAAAATAATGTAATATGGTCTCGTGCCGAAGAAAACATTTGTACAAATAAAATTCTACTTGGGAAATTTATGGCCCCTCATTTAACATGGAAATGTATCAAAACACAAATATTGAGGAAACTATGCATTGAGCCTGGGATTACACGATACAGGCAATGGGGCACCCCCGACAAACTGAGGCTGTTACGAGCAAAAAACTTTTTTTCGAAAACAAAAAAAGTTAGGGAAAAAAAAAAAAGAGAAGATGATGAGATACAAAAAAATTTATAATTTGATTATGGAGCAGGAATGTTTTTTTAAAAAAGGTAATTATAAATTTAAAAACAATTTCAAAAAGTCAATTTTAATGTTCGATGTTCTTTCTTAGAAACTATTGTTCGATATGTAAATTTTTTTTGATATATTTATAAGATGGTAATATATAGAAATAAAAGCTTTTTAAAAAAATTTAAAATTTATTTTTCTTTTTTTGTAAAAAGGGGTTTAACAAACTGTGTTTGATAAAAATTTTTTAAAAATTATAAAAAATTCTTGCTAAAACCCTTTTTATATAAGGGAAATTTTTTTTTAGAAAATTTCGCTGTAAAAAACAATTTCGAAAACGAAATTTTAAACATTTCGGTATGAGGTTTCCGGCCCCAAGAGGTTGGAAACCCTTTTCTCTCCTTGTCGGCGTTTTATTCCCTTTTCTCCGTTTTTTTTGTTTTAAAATTTTTTCAAAAAAATTTAAAGTACACCTCCCTTTAACTAAAATGGACTCATTTTAATTTTTTAAAAATAAAATATTTTATCAAAATTAAATTTGACCCTTTTTTCCCTTAAAAATTTTTTAAAAAAATTTTTATTTTTTTTCAAAACTCTTTTTAATTTAAAACATCATTATAAATATTTCATAAAAAATTTTTTAAAAAAACAAACCCCATTTAAAATTTACATTTTTTAGATAAATTATTTTAATATTAAGGGGGAAATTAACCTAGGTAAAAATAAAAGGCTCAATTTCAAAATTAAAAGGACATGTTTTGGTTTAGATCAGACGTTACACTTTTAAACAAAACGAAAATTTTGTTTACATTTTTCCCCTTAAAAAGGGTGTGGCCCCCATTAACGATTATATAAAAAAAAAGTTTTTAAAGGGGTTCTAAATACCTTTGAGGTTAAAGTAAGGTATTTTTAGAAAGGTTAAAAACTATAAAATTTGAAAAAAGTAAAAAAACTCAAATTGTCAAAAAAAAAAAATTTGAGCTTTCCAACACCCCCTTTAAAAATATAAAAAAATTAAATTTTCAAATAAAAAAGAAAGTTTTTCTTTTCAGTTCTTATATTTCTTCGTAACATCCTTGTTTAGATTATACTGATAAGCAGAAAAGTTCCTGCCTTTCTACTACAGCTTCTCTAATACAGTGGTCATCAAACTTTGTCGACTCAAGGAACCTTTAAACTATAAAGGGGTGGGGACCTATTAAGGAAAAATTTAACTCGGGCGTCCCCACTGGATATTAATGTTAGTGGTCGCGTGGGTTGACGGAATCACCCCAATCCTTTTTTATATTTATTTTTGTTGTACTGGATAAAATCATAATTTCAGGGACTAATTTAAGTAAGAGACCGTATACTTAACTACTTTTCAATATGTTTCAAATGTGCTTTGCTTTAATAAAGGACGCAAATCATAGACACCTTTCGCTAACATTACAGGAATGATATTTGCAGAAGAAACAGTCATATTTTAATTAAGTTATTGTAGTTGTGTTGTCCTTAGATAATCGACAAATAGCATGTTGAGCTTTTTATTGTGCTTGCGTCTTTTTGATAGGGCGCAAAGTTTCTTGTGATACACTTGTGGATTTATTTCTTTTTTGATGGAGTTTCTTAGGTAGCATTTGAAAATTTTCCTTTAAACTCAAACTTTTCATGCTCATCGTTTTTCTCAAATTTACTTTCCTTATAATGATTAATCTTTATTATTTTATCAGGTCCTACCCTTACTTGATCTGTTTCAACTTCATCCAATAGAGATCGCAGACGCCCATTTCTTTTTACATTCTTTTCATTTATATTTACAAACTATAATGAGTCGTACAACCCAGCAATCAGACCCTTAGTTGTTCACAGAAGAAGATGCAGCCTTTCAAGAAAAAAAGTTTGAAACAAAAGGGTCGGGAACAGTCACCTACCTTTAATTTATAAAAAAACTTTACTCCAAAAAAGGGAGATATTTTGTGGCAAATACATTTTAGTTCCCATAAAAACTGTCATACAAGGGGATATTAACAAGATTAAAAAATTAAAATATTAAACTATTTTCCCAGAATTAAAGATTTCGTGAGCTTATGATGACTCTGTGCCCCACGCGACCACTCCCGGGTAAAAAAATATTTAAAGTAGATCAACATACACTGGTGTGCAAAACTTAAGCAACAATGTAAAAATTTAGCAGATAGCCATGAAATTGCAGAAAAGGAGGTCTGGAGATCAGTAGAGGGAACACGTAAGTCAGCAGAAACGTCATGCGTATGCAAATATCGGGAACAAAACGTCAGAAGCGATGTGAGCGTACGCAAAACGCGTGATGTCGGCGCCCCTGCTCAACAGTAAAATGAAATGAAGGACGGAGACGCAATTCACCATATTCTATGCAAGTGCCAGTGAGTCAGTTCGTGAAATATGGCTAGAAGAAATCACCGGGATGACTTCACACGTGGAAGAATGATCGGAAAGCTGGAGGGGGGGCGTACTGTCACCAGTGTAGCTGCAGATTTCCCGGAATCAACAAAAGTGTCGTTTCGCGAGCTTGGAAAGCGTTCCAAACCACAGGTACAGCTGTTAGAAAAGGGTTTGGGGTGGCCGCCCGAGGAGGACAACTGCAGGGGGTGACCGATATATCATCCTGCAGGCGAAAAAGTTTGACAGCAGTCAGCAAGCACCATTGCTCAGAAACTCTGTACAGCAACAGGTCGACAAGTGTAGGGTTTACTGGGCCAGACCCCCCAAACAAGGGGGCCTGTTCACCCGCCCCCGGGGTTCCCTGTTAAAAAGATACCGAAGACCGTTTACAGTGGGACAGAGCACAAAAACGGACAACTGATAAAGGAGTCGGTTCTCTTTCGGTGAGAGTCGGTTCGTACCGAAGGACTCAACGGTTTTGATTTGAAGATGGTACCCGGTTTTATCCCAGTAACATCAAAAGGACATTGTTACGGGTCCGGGTTTTTTGTCTGGGTTGGCATTATCCGAACGGGGGAACGGCTTCACTTTTTCGACAGAGGCTGTAACGGGGATCCTTTTGGAGGGGGGTACTTTTCCCCATCTGCATTTTTTGGGGTGCCTTTTGGAACTTCATTTTATGGATGACAATCCCCGCAAGCATTCTTGCTGTTAAAATGCGGGAAAAAGTGAAGATATCACCGAATGGTTCCAGCGTCCCCCCGGTTGAAATCCCATCGAACATGTGGGATGTTTTGGGGGGCTTTTGCCCCCCTCAATATCCGGAGTACAACCAAAAAACCCAAACAGATGTTGATTAGAAGGGGCACTCTACCTCAGGAAATGCTGCACCAACGGTTCTGGTATGCGGAGCGTAAAAGCAACCATTGTAGAAAGGGGGGGGCATATACCATATTAAGGAACATCTGCTTTTTTTCTTCCTGGGGATAGACAATCATTAGTCACGATACAGGTTAATAAAGCTTGTTTTGTTTGATTCCCTACCGTATGCGTTGTATTCCTTTTTCAGCGCCGATGCTTTCGTCATCCTTTTCGTACATAAAATTTCCCCCATTTTTTTCCCTGTCTCTCAGATGATTTTCCAAGTTATAATAAACCCACCTGTTGCTTAAGTTTTGCACACCAGTGTATGTTATAGATATTTTAAGTACAGACAATTAAAAAATACTGTATGTTTTCTTAAATATCTTAACATAGTATTAATTAATTGACCCCATTAATTGTACCCCGTATATTTCCCCTTTTATTTTAAAATATAACTGGGCCCGTTTTTGCAATCTTTTTTTACACATCAAGTTCTGGTATATTGAAACTATCTGCAGTTGTATTTATATCCCCGGGGTTTTTTTTCTATTTTGTTTTTGGGAGTTCTTTTTATATGTTGAGAAAAATTTTTTAACAAATACATTTTTTCAAAAAGAAAGGTATTAAAATATTTATAACTGGAAAACGTTTAACTTTTCAAAAACCAAGCCGGGCTGTTCTGCAATTTGACTTTAACGTTGAATCTGCTTTAAACTCGATAAGTTGTTTCTTCCCCCATTGGCAACCTTTTGATTTATCCCTTTTCACAAAAAATGTAATTTACTCATCAACGGGGCCCGTGTCTCATCTACCATTGCCCGTATTCAAATAACGGGATATATGTTTTATTTCCTTTCACAAATGATAAATTTTATGTATATTGAAGTGTTTACAGTTGCCTTTTTCTTCTTTAAATTTTCTTCTATATTTTTTTTTGTTGCCCATATTTTGAAATGTTTTAACTTAAATCTGTTTAAAATGGAAAAAAAATTTATAACTATGGGGAAATTTTCAATGCAATTTTATAATTTGTGACCAAAATTTAGGGTGGTTCCTGCTTAAATTTAGACTGACGTCTTTGTTGATATGAATAATTTTTTCCCTTTTTTTGGCAAAAACTTTTTTTATTAATCCATTCAGGCTTAAATCGTTATTTTTTCAAATTTAGTCTTTATCCCTAATTATATTAATATATGTTTGTTTTAATTTCCATAAAATATTAATAATAATTATTATAATTATTATTTAGTCTTTATCCATTTAGTCTTTATCAATAAAATATGTAACTCTATTTATTTTGCAAAATACCTTTTTTAAAAATTATTTTTATAGAAAAAAATTTTACTAAAAATTTTCCTTTTATTAAGCAAATGGTTTTATTTCCGGAACCCCCCGTAAAAAGTGTGAAAGATCTAGGGGGATCCTAGGTTGAAAAACCTTTTTTCAAAGATGAAGTGGAAAATATGATCCCTGGTAAAGGGTTTTTAACATGTAATATTGCTTTATTCTCAGGATTTGATAAATTAAAATTGAGGTCTTGCTTTCAAAAGATCAAAACTTGGGGTTTCGATAGGGAAAGGGGGAAAAAATTGAAAAACAACTCTGAATAATTTTTAATTTATATACAAGTAAAAAAACTACAAGCTTCTGAATTTTTTTACATCAGAATAAATCAACTTAGGTGGGCTACCATAATTCTAAGCGTAATAAATTTTCTGGTAAAATTCAGATTTAATATTGGGATTCAGGTGGTTTTGGTAACATTAAAGTATCTATAATTAGAATTGTATCTAAATATAAGAAAAAAAATTGTGATTTTAAAATTTTTATTTTAGGTTGTTCGGTAGTTTATCTTTATAGGTTGAATATATACAATTTGGAATAATAGAAATCTCTTATATAAATTATTAAATAAAATGATATATAATTTTTATCTCAAGGAATTGCATTATAAAACTAATAAAGTCTATTACATTGTTAGAGGTAAATACAGTCGAACCTGTTTTTGTGCGGTCTTTTTTTTATGAGATTTCCTTTTAGTGCGATTATTTTTTTTGTGTGAGTTTATTTTTGTGCGATTTTTTATGTGCAATATTTTTTTATGTGGTGTATGCATTTCAATGGCTTTGGCGGCACTGTAATGTTTTCCATCTATTTACTAGAGACGTAATGGAGAATGTTAGGACCCCCGTCCCCCCTGAAAATCAGGTTTCGTCTTTAGTATTTTATAAATTGGGTAAATAATTATTTAGAGTTAGTCAAGCCTTGGGCTCCTAGAGTTTAGCCCCATCCCCCGTGACAGGACTCAATAACTTTGGCTCCACCGTAAAGTTTTCTATCTATTTACCAGTGGTGTAACGGAGAATGTTAGGACCCCAACCCCTGAAAGTCAGGTTTTGCCTTTACTACTTTATAAAAGAGTAAATACTTTTTTGCGTAATCAGGCCTTGGGCCCCCGACCTCCCCCCCCCATGATTCGGGGTGTATTTTCGCCACTGAAATGTAGACACTTCAAGACACTCTGTTCAATTGTTATAAACAGTCTCCCCAAATGCGCATTCGGTTTCTCTCAACGCTCCAGCCCTTGATTGAAGACAAAATTTTAATGAGGGGCATTATCAATAAATTGAAAATTATGAAGACGGACAAGGGCGATTCTTTGACCGAAAAAAAATATGCGGGGATCAGTTTTCCCTACAAATTGGAAAGCATTTTCTTAAAATAGAACCGGTTAAAAAAGGGATAAAAAAATTCCAATAAGGGTTTTCAATCTGTAGATCGGGAACCGGACATTTACAAGCAACTTGACCACCTGTCCTTCGTCACAAAAACATCTCTTACGTATTTCCCAAAAAAAATAAATCAATTGAAATTCCCCCTTGGTAAAGAAAGTGTTTTGGAACTTATTCTTACAGGATTTTAGGATTACGATGGTGGATAAAATTTATAGGGCTTTTTAAAAAACCCCCCATGTATAATGAGAAACTATATGTTTTAAAAAATTTTTCCAGGGAAATATTTAATTATTTATTTTTTTTGGAAGTAGTCTTGCAAAAATTTCTTAATTGGCATATTTTACAAATGTGACTTTTTATGCGGCCCCTATCCACCGCAAAAAAAAGTTTTGAGTATTTTCCCCAAATTTGTTTGTTTAATCTTTTGTGCGGTTTTTTTGCGGTTTTAACACCGCACAAAAAAATGGTTCACTGTATAAGAATAGAAAAAAGAAAACATGTAAAAACACTAACGGTGGTATTTTTGGGTTTGGGAAAAACCCCGGATTGGGGAACCTCGCTGCCGATAACTCGGGATAATTTTTTTTTTTCGAACGCGAAACCAATTGGGTTTGCGGGGCGATGTTTTAAGTCGTTGTATTCACGATAATCATGGACATATTTTTTTTCGTCCATCTTTCCCAAAAAATTGCGTGATCGAAATCCCACCCACTCCGAAATCGGCGGGTTACCTTTTGATGAATAATCCGTGGATTTGGCACGATCTGAATTAAAAAAAGATGTTTCGCCAATCTGCGAGTTACCTCCGGTTCGGGAATAATCCGAGGTTAACTCACGATTGAGAATACCACCGTTAGAGAAGAATGTAGGTATTCATATATGCGGATTTAAACAGAAATTTAATTTCGAGACGTTAAAGGCTTTATGTTTGCATTTAAATTCTTCATAATTAAAATACCTATTTGGAATAGATGTACCTGTTTATAAAAAAAATTATAAATTGTTATTTTTTTATTTCAAAGTATAAATTTTTAACTCACTCAAAATAAACAGATTCAACAATTTTAAAAAAAATACCGTAATTGTTTAATTATAATTTACCTATAGTTTCTTAAGGACATATATTCAGAATAAATATATATTGACTGTTTTTGTAAAATTAAGATTTATTACCTAAATCCACTAACCATAACACGATCACAGGATCAAAAAACATTCTAAGATTGGTCTGTATGTGAAGATACCCATCAATTTTCTCACAAATTACACTTTGAAATACGAATGCTGAAACAATTTATGCATCTACAAGTATCAACATTTTACTCAAATAACCATTCAGTATATATATATATAACTAATCATTTCACATCAATGCAACTCTTTCTTAAAATTCTCGTATTTGTGATTTATTGTTTTTCTTGTACTTAAAATCTATGTTTAAAAACTTAGGTTTGTGGATGATTATACCACGTATCTAAACTCATATTTTGATTTACGTTGTGCAACTTGTGTTAGATATTTCGTGTTTGCCCATTTTGTATTAAGAAAATTTCTTTTAAAGTATTTTATGGGTTTTCATGTGTAAGATAAGAATTGTAGTTTTCTAATCCTCATTCCTTATTTTCTCCCCTCAAATTTTTGAAAAGTAGTCAGCTTCATAAAAATGTAAAGTTTACTATTATTTTTTGACTATACTTTTCCAGTTGTAGTCATGTAAGCATTCGTTTAAAGTAAAAATGTGAAGGCGCTCTATGACATTTTTATTTTAATGCTTATTTCATTTCCCCTGTGTATCAAAATTCGTTCAACGGAGCAAAGTAATTCATTGTTTAAAGATGGAAAAAATAATCTTTCTAAAAGCTTGATAATAACACTTATAGAGATGATTGCAAAACAGCTCTTGCACTTTTATCAATTAATTTCCAAAACAAAACGAATTAAAACAATACTCTAATTATATATCATTTAATGAACTCAATTTATCACTAACATTATGAACGAATAACTACTAGTCGCGTGAAAACAAAGAAAGGTCAAGTTCCCAAGGTCAACGTCAAGGAGAATATCAATAACCTTTGCTACCAGTTTTCATAGCCAAAAAAACTCAAACAATAACGGAGTCAATTAAAACACTTCTGCCCTTAGAAATTCTTTCGAATTTTCAATTTCTTATCTTGTTTACTTCTTCTGTCATTTCGTAAGCCTTTATTTTAAAAATAATATCATGAATTTCATAAACCAAATACATATATATCTTCGTTACGGCAAATATTTTGATGTTTAACGATTTGTTTCGCAAATGGAGCGTACAACTTATATGACAACCTTGCTCAGGTAAATTAAATTGTGCGCTGTGGAAGTACAATACATGGGTATTTAAGCATAAATCCAAGGTTGGTAGATGTATTTATAACATATAATAAAGAGCTAAGAAGGTCAATTGGTATGTAGAGCGTAGAGTTTTGTCTTATGAGTGATTTATTGAAATATGTTGGAGCAAACTGCAAACGTATAAGTTAATAACATCGGGAAATTTAGTGTTCTATATAATGAAGAACATTCCCATTATATTAATCATATTTAAATTTTGGAACATACATGTTTATTAATAAGGGTATTAAATAGTGATCACCCAACTAGTGAAGCTTCTATGCAACTGCACTGCTTTTGAATCACTGGGAGTAACCAACCAAAAAAGAGTTACTCAGATTTAGTGTAATTTTATTATTTGTTGCTTCCATACAAATTTACATTTCTAGTAAGTATGAGCACAAAGTTTTAATTAAACTAAAAAACTAAATGATTCCAATGCAATAGAATTAAATAAATAGTAATAAAATAACAAAAAGTAACAGAGAGTTTCTTTTATCACATTCATTAACTTTAATGAGAAAGTATATGATAATATAAACAAAGTTTTAAATTTTGAGATTATTAGTTATGTCATGTTATCTTCTGAATGTAATTTAAAGTATTTCATTACCATGCCCTGTGTTTTACTACTGTTAGAGTTTACGCACCTTACTGAAATGTGATGAAAAGAACTTGTTCATTTTATCGATTTGTTTTGGTAGTTACTGATCTAATGAATACATTTTTCAGAACAAAAAATGTTAAAAGGTCATCTTAAGGTATTCGACTGTTGGTAACTACTTTATTTCACTGGTAACCGAATTTATTTTATATTTTCATTTGTGTAGTTTGTTTGATGTAATCTTCTAAAATAAATAAGCACTTTTAATTCTGAATCACTAGAAAAAGTTATGCTGCTTTTTATTTGAGGTAGTAAGCTCAAATCGAAACCGAAGTGTGAGTTTTGGTTGATTTTCAATTTATGTAAAATGAGATTTTATTCATTTATAAATATTTTAACGAATTTTTTATGTTAAACAAACTTATTTCCCCATAAATTTTTAGATATGTTTTGCTTCGAAAATAGGCACGATAACTGATAGCAATGCTTGCTTTTGATTTAAACGAGTTGCTATCTTTTATCATTTGCAGTTCAGAATTAGATCTCACAACTTTTATTAGTACTTTATATAGAGTTACAGTTATTTTACTAAGCGTGTTGACATAAAACAATATCAATGAGGCCAGTAAAGAGATTTTCCAGAGAGTTATGAATTTGTTTGAGAAATCGCGTTGAAAAGAAAAATCAACGGATCTTTCCAAATTATACTTTATTAAAAGACTTATAAGGAACTTAGCGATCAAAATCTTTCAAGAAAAATAAGTTCACGGGAAGTTTCAGAACCGGCAATTTAGCCCTCTAACAATGTCGTGGAGCATAATCCCGAAAGACAACTTGTTGAGTAAACAAACATGTTTAAGGAATTATATCGCAATAATACTTTTTTTACTCCTGGTTTGCTGGCTCATTACCTCTACTTTAAAAAGTTATTAGGAATGAAATTATGTTCTGAATGAAAGGATATTTTGGTACCTTTGACCAACGAGAATTGTTATTCTACGAGTAAGTATTTCCTAAAACCAGATAAGAAACTGTCTCAAAAAGAAGGGCCTTCAAAATGTAAAAGTTTGAAGTATGAGGTTCAGGAAAGCCCAACATACAAATCTGGAAAGTTTTAATACCTTCTAAATCTTAAGAAAATTAATTGCAAATATAAATTTTATTTTGCATTTTCTGCAGAATGTTATTTTTGAACATAATATAACGGTATATAATATTCTTAAAGTAAACGAAATATTTTATGAAATTTTTGAGTTTGCGCTTTTGTATTATAATGAATGCTTTCTGCTAAAAAGTTATGATACTTGTAATAAAGTTGTTTTTTTAAAGTACTTTATATATATAAAAATTCTGTGTTTTTTATGTCGAATTGGTATTTTATAGTTTTATTTTTTAAAACTTGAGTTTTTTAATAGACAGCATATTTAACTATTGAAGAATTGAAATCCCCGCAAAAGTTTCATTTACTTTGTGATATATATTTTCTAGAGTTGTTATCAAAAGAGCAATTTTTGCAATATTTTGGTACTAATTTCTCAGTATTTTGAAAAATAAAAGTTTTCAAAAACTTTTTTGCTGTATTTTATGTTTTGCAACACAATTTATACAGGTAACAATTAAATAATTATTTAAGCTATATTTGTGCACTGTCTCCAAAACCTGTAGTCAGATACTCTTTAACTATCTTTCAAAGAATACCAAAAATAAAAAAACTTAAAAAAAAAAAAAACTAACCAGTTACTTTTACTCTACAATCAAGTTTATACATCCATTTAATCGAGAAACATGTATTATCTTTACATTTTCATGAAAAATCGAAATCATCATTCGATCTATTATGTACTAAGAAAAGCAAAACTTAAGTATCTATGTTTGATGTAAGACTATGCAAATTGTGATATCATGTACTATAAATCCAAATAACAAACGATTGTTCTGTAGATAAATTCTTAATATACCATTTAAGGAAATTACTTAAGAATGAGTAAATGAAATGTAAAATAAATAATATGCGGTATGTTTTAAATATTAATGTAAATATCTTAAAAATTTGGAATTAGTGCTAATCAATTGTATTAGCATTAAAAAAAATAGAAAAAAATAATAGATGAAAGTAAAAAAAAATTCCGAATGGAAGGATGAAAGTTCTAGCAAAACAATAAAGGAAGAAGGAGAAAGTTTTTGTTCATGAGACTAATAAAATATTTTGAAAAAAAAATTATTTGTTAACATTACCATAACCATTATATCATTTTATATCTAACTAAAATAATAATTCCTGAAAATCAATCATAACCATTTTATATTGATATAATATACTATGTAAGATTCACTTTCAAGTGATAACTTAACGCGATATATCTGTGAACGTGCATCATGCATTGCCAAATGTATTTTTATTTAGTCTGCAGATAATTACTACTAAACTTGGAACTCATCTCCCGAGGCTGTGTAATTACCGCCTTTAACTATTACGATGTAGAAAACACTTGATTCAATTGAGTAAATGAAACGCCCATAAAGAATTAAGTTGGTGGAGAATTAATTTAATCTATACTATGTGTAATTGTACCAGATGTGAATGAAGCTGCAAGTTCGAAAAGACCGTTTTTCCCATTCATAAAATGTTAAGAATTATTTAATGCGTGTTTTTAACTATTTCAAAACGTGATCTGGCGGGAAAACACGCCCTAATATAATGAAAATCGTTAAACACTAGGACTGAGGATGTTGAAATATTTTTTTGTGTTAAAAGAATTTCGTGTTAAAGGTTAGTGCAAAACAACACCGTATATTCAACAAAAATTAAGTTAATTAGAATTACATTTTATTTGCATAGATATGTATGTAATATGTATGTATTTAAAAAATCAAAGGAACAAAAATTATTTTATGTAAGAACTTGATGAAGTTTTAATACAAAATTGCTTTTTTAAAAACAACAAAATGTTTATTATTAAGTCTTTGGAAAATTATTCCATTTTTTTATATACCCTTTAGTATCACATTTTCTACAAATTGTTCGATCTCTCTTTCTCTCTCTCTCTCGTCCATTTTATTAATCATTTCACCAATGAATATGCGACTAAATACCTGCGCATACGTTTTTTCATGAAGTTCCTAATTTCGCATATTTTTGTGTGGCGTTTATAGGATGGAGGTTGAAAATAGCTCGATAAACAAAATTGGTTTGTGTCATTTACTATTCCGGAGAATATCAAAACCAGTTATATATATATATAGCATCCTTTCTACGAAACATGTGAAAACACCTTTTTTATTTCACCTCTAAATCCACCTGCGAGGCTGGTGTTTTCCATTATGTTCATTCCCAGAAGTTAAATCTTTTATGCCAAGCGATTTTCCTTTCGTGTTAAGAGAGAAAATGCTTGAGGCCGCGTATGTTGTTTGTCGGCACCGCTGTAATATATCGCGTTAACCGATATTTCTTGTCTTAAGCGTTTTCGCGTTCAAACGTAATTACCGTATACAGATGCAGAAAAAATAAAAATTAAAACAATTTTAAAGTGTTGGCACGCCATGTATGGTAAATTTAAAATTAGGTACTTGAGCTATTTTATGGTAAAAAGTCAAAATAGTTTCGTTAAACTGGAAAGCACGTGTTTTAGTCCCTTTAAAATTAAGTGTTATAGCCGTCCAACCGGCGAAGTGGTTAGGACGCTGATAGTCTTTTGACGTGGATTTGAATTCTGGAGAAGGCATGGATGCTTATAAACGTATAGTGCCTTGCGGCAGGGGGAGTACCTAAATAGTCGTAGAGCCACAAGTCCTTCGCAGAGAGACTTGAGAGAAATGGAGGCCCATGGCTCCCTCCAGGGTGACTCTCCTCGCAATTTAGAAGGAACCCGAGCTCGAATCGCGCTTATCTTCATATGCTCAAAGGTACGGATGAACGACTACATTTTCGCCGATCTGGACACCCTTCGCATCAGCATTATCGTAACAACAACAACAATATTTAATGCGATAAGAGGACCGTAAATATCTATGAGAATAAAAATACATCAGGCCATTTCTAACATACTCCTTAAGTATTGTAAATTAGGCCAAAACCTTACTAAGTCTGGTACTATTGTGTATCGTTAAAGTATATTAGAAAATGCTTCAGGATTAGCGGATGATAGTGTGGGTAGAGAGCTGTTGTGAATATTGCAATGGCAAGCTGTATTATTCACCACCAGAACTCACTATTAATAATAATCGTTTTTGTTGCTTTTGAGAGAAATTGGCTAAAAATCACCTAACCAAATTAAGTTTTTCCAGTTGCTGAAAATTTACCCCTAAAGTACATAAATTTTGAAATTATTTCTTAAATTATTTTCCTTATTTCCATATTATGGAACATTTCAAAACACAGGTATAGGTTCCGGATTAAAATCAATTTTCTCCTCGTATCAAACTACATGATCTACCTCTACATTGATATTCACTTTTATTAACTAATTGAAAAGCTCAATAAATAAGCCTTTAAAAAATATGGAATAACAATGAATGTGTGAAATAATTTTTCTAAAGTTAAATTTATTTTATGTATAACAATATTACTGACAGAAAAAAAATGTTTTTATCCTAGATAATATATTGCTACTTCCTACATGATACTTATTTTCCTTTCATAATTTCATTCTTCTTTCCTGAAAACTGTAAAATAAATCCAAAATGATTAAGTACTATATATTAAAATCTGAGGAGATTATTAGAATATTTCACATTGACTTTTAAAGTAAAGACCAACAGCCAGTCTGGTCTGAAATTTAAAAAAAGAGCCATTTTTTTGTTTCTATTCGTTGCTAAATTTAAATTTCCCCAATATTCATCATCTTCTTGCACGTGCATGTACCTAGCAATTATAATCTACATTTTAACAAGCTTTAACTTACCACCTATCTAGGTTTGAAATTCTACGCATGTGTAATAAATTAGAAGGCTGTTTAGAAATAAAGTGTTATAGTACTTATCTCTAACAAGAGAGCGTGCAGCCTGTCAACAACAAAAAATATATCGTTACTGTATACTATTATTCATATAATTCTTGAAAAAAATGCATTGTTGATTTTTAATAAAAAATTCCGTAAGCGAGCTCTTTATTTTACATTAATATGTTATTTCAATGGATAAAGTTCTGTTAATTAATGGTAAAGTATAATATAATGCATCACAACTTTTTTTTATTGCATTAATCAGTTAAAGAAAATATTTAAAGATTTCATTCCTCGATTGAAACGAAGAAATATTTCTAGTTTCAATTACAAAAGTTATAAACTTTCAACATGAAATTAACATACTTTCAAAAAAATGAATTATCACCTAATGCTATTCATTTTTTGTAAAATTGTTCTAGATGCTTCTTTGATGAACTCTATTGAATCATTGAGTACATAATATTTTCTCTCAATTGCAAAATTACCTTTTTTCAGATAAACTTAGGTGTGAAAGATAAATTTATAGTTATTTTTTAAGGTATCCGACTACGTTCGAGCCATGATTTTAAAAAAGTGCATAAAGGGATACCTGTCATGATATTTAGTGTCACTTAGATTAGAATATTACGTATAGAATTATTTAAGGACATTTTGACAAATTTTTTTTATTTAAATACAATATTCTTGCTAAAAATTAACTGGAATAATCTTCTAAAGCCTCCTTGTGAAAAATGCTTCTATTACAATAATATTTTGCCTGTATATAGCCTCAGACTTCTGTACAGAGGCTCAACCTACTATGCTTTAAGTACCATTATTTTCAATGTTACAACTATTTCAGCCAATTATCTATGTTTTTTCTTAAAAATTTCTCCCTCTGTTGTTGTAAAAACATGGATAAAACCAACATCTAAGCTATATATATTTCAAAAATTCTAGTTGAGTCTCTGTACAGAGGTCTGAGCTAATATACAGGGTAAAATATTATTATATTATAGTTATTTTTTCAAGGATGAACATTTTGAAGTGCTAAGGTTATTCTGCCATTTTTGCAGAAATATTGTAGATGTAAATAATTTTTTGTCAAATGTCGTTAAAACAATTTATACATGTAAGTTCTAATCTAAGGACACCAAATACTCAGAAAGTGATCCATTTATGCATTTTTGAAAATTTTGTTCCGAACGTAGTCGGATACAAAAGATCAAGTCAATCGAGATGGAAGTTTTGCGTAATTTGGCAGGTATCTGTTTAGTTGAAAATGGTTATAAATTTTAGATAATACGTACTCCAACGTACAGCGCATTTTTTCAACAAAACAAGAAACAAGAATATGAGCAGGCTATGAAAACATTCTGCGGGAGAAAAAAACATCTTGGGGACGGCTGACTACTCATTAAATTTTATGAAACCATCTACAAATCCAAACTATCTACTATCCAAACATTTGCTTGTTATTTTCTATTTTTTTTATCTAAGATTTTTCTAAACATTTTTTCTAAGTTTTATTTTCTTTCGTCTCCAGCTCCAACTAAAAATAATTTATATGTATTTCTATGTGAAATTAAACCCGACTTATGCGAGTTCGACTTACGCGGTTATCATTTAGTTCTCCCCTCCCTCCTTATGGGTAAGTTCGGGGTATTACTGTATATATATGAATCCAAAACTCCCTGACATTTACCCCAGTTCAATCCAATAAAATGTAAAATTAGGGAGATTTACCTATTTAATAATAAATAAAAATGAATATTACAGAAATATTATAAATATAAAATGCAGATCATAATTTCAATGCACTATTCTTTCAATAACATACTTGAAATTTTGAAAAATTGTAGGAATGAATGCCACAAAAATGAATAATCGCCTAGTAAACAGAAATCTAGCAAATCGTCTGAAGTAACCATCATTTTGTAAATATTTTATTATTACTTAGAAATAAGTATTTAAACTATGACTTTTATATAAATAAAATGACATTTAAATTAAAATAATTGCATTTATTTAAATAAAAGTTTCAAAATAAAATTATTTTTAAAAGCAACAAATTTAAGTAGTATGCTTTACAAAAATGTTATAATTTAAATTTACGGCACTGGATGCCCTTTTTCATACATGTTGCAGTGAGTTCACCATATACTTAATCTTTAACTAGTTGAATAAGTTTGTGGAAAAAAACTCCAGTTCAGTTGAATCAAAAACTTTATTTATTGCAGACAACATTACAAAATAAAGACTTCAAGGGGAAAAAAAGATCGCTAAGAGAATTAAAATAAACAATTGTTATCGTACTACGGCCATTGTCAAAATTTTGCTCAGGGTACTTACTTCCGAACCAGACCATTAAATATGATAGGTCAATTAAAAAAAAGAG
>BMAV01009335.1:0-22434 GCA_019973955.1 Trichonephila inaurata madagascariensis
CTCTTTATCAACATGCATATTCTTTACGTTGAAACTTTCTTTTTTATTTTTTTACTTAAACTTAGAACTAAAATCCTTTGAATTGCAGCAGAACTTTATAAACCGATTTTTTTTTATCAATGTTTTAAAAAATAGAAAAACTGTAAGTACTCATCTATTTTTTCTGCTCTTAACTGAAGACATGATACTAAGTAAAATAAAAATAAAAAAAGTAAACAAATAAAATGATAAAAAAAGTTCACTTCTTGAAAGAAAATAAAATATAAAAGACTTTCGTATTGATTGCGTCAAGAGCCTTCAGATTCTATTTTAAAGCTGTAAAAACAATGAAGTTCGAATTTATGTGTCGTCTCAAGGGAATTTTTTAATACGAATTGGATCAGTTGTTTTCGGAACTTTTAGAGATTTTTTAACCATTACTTCATTTTTCAGCAGAATTATTTTGTGAAATTCAAGCAATGTGCTGGATGGTATACAAATGTATAAAAAATACATAGTTACATTAATTACGAGATGATTTAGCCATACATTAATTATTTTCAATATAATTTAAAAATATCACTTTCATTAATTAAAATACACCGTCTTAAATTTGTATTTATAATCTGAACTTAAGAAAAGTGTATAAAAATGTTAAACAATAAATATATTTATATTTAATAATAAGTAATTAGCTAAGTAACTAGTAATTAATTAGCTATATTAAAATTGATTTAATAAATAAAAACACACTTATCGCCATAAAAATTTGTACACCAAGAAATAATTGTGGGATCGTAACAAACCATGCCATGAAAGTACACGAAGGGCAGATATGAAAATGATTAGAAATGCAGCTTAATTGTGAATTGCTTAAGGCACGGGGCAATGGTTTCGTTCTCCATGGAGTATAAAAAAGGTAAGCAGAGCTTGTTTCAGTGTGCTGAATCGCTTCCAAAAAGAGAGCTGTGGTAGACATGCCATTACACCGTTTTCGAAGACAAAATGAGCAGCTGTCGCAGTTTGAGAGGGGAAGAATTAACGACATGATGGGAGCTGGGTGGTCAGCTAGGCGAATAGCTCGTCAATAAGGCCGCTCTGATTTGACTGTGAGGAGGTGTTGAGACGAGTGGGCAAATCTGACGTCATTCACACTGCGACCAGGCTCAGGACGGACAGACTAGCCGTTTATATATAGAAGACCGTTACATCAAACGACACGCACGCAAAACCCACTGCCTCATTAGCCGCTGTCCAGACACTGGCTATTCACTATTCCCCTTCCTGTTCTGAACCATGTCAAGGCACCTGGCTGAAGGACATTTGGTTTCGCGGTCTCTTATGTGTGCTGCCAATGCACCCATCCACCGACGCCTCCGTTTTGAGTGGAGTCACGCACGGTGGGATTGGACCGTGACCAGGCTCAGGACGCCCTCGACAGACCAGTCATTGAGAAGACCACCACATTGTAAAAAATGCACGCCTACAGCCAACTGCTTCATCGGCCGCCATCCAAGCCATGTAGCCTTTCTCAGGGCCCTGTGTTTTCTAGAACTATACGAATGCGCCTGGCTGAAGGACATTTGGGATCGCGGCACCCACTACGTGCGCTGCCCTTGAAGCCCACCCATCGACGCCTCCATTTGGAAGGGGGTGTCATGCGCGAGAACCTGGACTGCAGCGGAATGAAACCAGGTCGTATTCAGCGAATTATCTAAATTCCGCGGCAGTGATAATTGGTTCATGTGCTGGAAGCCCGGTGAATGCATCAATCCTGTTTGCCTTACAGTTCACGCCACTCCCTCAGCGTTTATGAAGGTATGGGGTGCCATTGCTTACGATACACGATCACTTCTAATATTGATCCATGGCAGCTCAGCGGTACGTCCATGACATTCTTCAGCCACATGTGTTGCCACTCATGGCAGAGCTCCCAGGAACCATTTTGAAACGCGAAAGTGTTCGGTTACAAGCAGCAAGGATATCACAAGACTGTTCCGTCGCAAATTTCCACCTTTCTTGAACTGCTCGAACTACCAGATTTTCCAAAATCGAGCATATCTGGAGCATTTGGGAAGGCAAGTTGGACAGCCTGCGAGTTTGGTTTAACCAGAGGCGCGTTTACAGCAACTGTGGAATGAGATGTTTTAGGGCATCATACGGAGCTTATATGTCTCAATATCACTCATATCGAAACGTTAATTCGTGCTAGAGGGGATCCAACAGAGTACTTAAACTTCTGTACATTTGTAATTTTTTTCTGCAATAAAAGATCCACTTTCTTTGATTTTCTAATCGCTTACTTATATCAAAGTAGTATTTACTTGTGTAAAATTTCGTATCATTTTGACGTCTTTTTCTTGATGCACACATTTTTATGGTAATACGTGTATATATATATTATTGATTAGTTGTTGACTGGTTTTGTAAAATCAAAAGGCATCGTAAAATCCAAAAAAAAAAAAAAAATGTTGTCAAATGGTGTCAATTTTTCCACACATGCTTTATCCTAGTGATAAATAAATAGGTGAATATTTAGAAGACGAAAAACTTTACCTAAACAAAACGCATACAATTGGAATAAACTAAAGATCTAATAAAGAAGATCTTGCATACAGCTATCTAAGAAAGATCTTGCATATAGCTGTCTTGCATATTTACGATGTTTTATGTTTCGACACATTGTTAAAACCCATACTTTTTCGGGTATTTACGTATTGGACTTACTTATTTTTATTTAAATACTTCACTGCTATCCCTTCTAAACAAATCCAAAGTATAAATATTTTTCACAACAACATAAAACAAGGAGAATATCACAAATAATGTTAGAGATTCAAATTATTGTGTTTCAGCCAGCGCGGGAATGGTGCCACGTATAAAGAAACGGTTATTATGTTCCAGCATGCGCAAACAAGATTATTGTGTTTAAACATGCGCCTGAATAGTTATCCATTTATTGCTGCATTTTGCGGCTTTTGACGACGCTTCTTTGTTTGACAGAATTTGGTGACGGTATAATAGGTAAATGCCACCCAAATACCTTATAAAGTAATAAACTTGTTTAAACTATGAATGATAATAACATAAGTTAAGCAGAGTTTTAGCCTTCAATTATGTGTCGAACTTTTTTATCTTAAATCTCAAACTCAGTGGCGCAACAGCCCATGAAGGCCAGCGCCTACCGTGCCCATCCTAGTATACGTGACCATTAGGCACTGAGGTGCATGAGCTGATATCCCGATCAGGTGGTCAGTCTGAAGCGAGACCCACAGTGTTTGAGTCCCCAAGCAAGCTTGGTACTCATTTATCGACCCACTGCAGTAGGAATGAAAGTCTGAGTCGACGTTGCCCATCCCGGGAATAGCTTTTATATCACTGATAATTAAACAAAAAGTAAAGGAAATAGTGCATTAACATTTGAAAATTGCAAGATAATAATAACATATTAAAGATTAAATTCATTGTTATATTAATGTGTTTGTGTAATATTTTATTTACATTTTTTTCACATAATAGCTTGATACCTGTACCTTATTCATACTATAATGTAATGAATAATTTTAAAGAATATGTAAGGATATAGATAAAAAATAATGGTGTTTTTGATTTATTACTTCATGTTTAAATTAAATGTATTCCGTTTTGTCTAATATAATCCATTTCACATTAGGGATTTAAATATGAAACTTATCTTAAAGCTGCGATTTAAGAAAAAAAGTAAAATACAGAACAAATTAATAAATTTTCTTAGTTCCTCTTTCCAACTTTACAGTGAATAAAGAAATTAAAAACAATTTGCGATTATTTATGTAAAATAAATTTCTTTCTACTCTCTCTTTATTTTTCTTTCAATTTAAGAGAAAAAATACGTGATACTAAAAGTTTCCGATCATTAATAATTCTTCAAAACTTAAGTATTAAGTATAATTATTGCTATGTTCTAGATATTTTTAAGAACAACCTTATTAAAACATGAAATTAAAAAAAATTAATATTTATTTCATACTGAAAATTTCAATTTCTTTTTAAAAAACCAATTTTAAATATTTTACCTAAATGAAAAATATAATGTGTTTTAGTTCAAGAAAGAACAGCATATTAATTAGGAAAATATTACAAGAAAACGATCAAAACATCCAAATATCTTGTTTACAGTTGTTTTAATTATAAAAAAGCTAACAGGTGATTCAGAAATAGAATATATTATTAATGAATTATAAAATAATGCTCTAGATAATTCAAGGAAAACAAATATGTCAAGGGGATTAGAACTATTTTTGCAATCACTTTAGAAAGAACTAATGAATGCATTTTGCTTAAATAAATCCTTTAAATAGTTCCAATAACATATTTTCAAAGAAAATATCATTTGTATTTTCTGTATCTAATTTTAAAACTTATTTTATCTGCATTACATTTATATTTTTGATATCATTTTTAAAAGGTTAATTATTGTCATAAATAAACTAGTGATAAATTCAATTAAATCCTTTAAAATTAAGCAAAAATATGTTTTATTTTATTGAAAATATACTTGAATTTATGTGTTAGTTTGATTTCAAAATTAGATATAAATTTATTTCTAAGGAAATTTCTTTTTTTGAGAAGTATTAAATATCCGATAAATTAGTTTTATTATTATTCTTATTTATTATTTTACAAATGCCTCACACTATAATACCGCCTTTGCTATTAGTGCACGACCTCTCCAATATTTTTCGGCAATTGAATTAAGATTAATCTATTCTGGGCACATGACCACACAAATGTTCAGTGATCTTAGGCTGACCATAGTTATACAGAGTACAGACCGGTGAGTTGGCGATACCAATTCTGCAAAGATGCGATCTCAGACAGTCATGGCCTGTCAAAAGTCTAAAATGAGCTACAGCAGCTTTTTTAGGAGCCTTAGGGACTCAGAACGGGTCTTTGTTCAAGATTGCCCTGTGTTCTTGACCTTCGACATCTTCCCAACTTCCATTTTAAAATTATGCTTAAGGCAGTGTTTCTCAAACTGTGGGGCGCACCCTCCCGATGGGGGGGGGGCATGATAACTCTACAAGGGGGCGAGAGTATATCGAAAAGAAAACAAAAAAAAATATTTTTCAATAATATTAATTTACTGAAAGGAAGCAAAAAATACTTTTTGACATAATAAAACAGACATTTAGACTGATTTAATACACATAAATGTATCAGTACTGTACATTATGTTTCACAACTCATTTAATAGTACTAAGTTAAGATCTAGTTTTAATAATTACTGGTGACCCTATGGGTATGTCGTAAAATCGATGAAGATCATATAACAGCTTGTATCATATAATTAAAAATAATGTCGTTCTATTAAAATAATACTTACTAACAAGGTGTAATTGAATAGATCATATGCGCGAAGATTTAAAGAATTGCCCTGTTGAAAAGTGTAGCTTAAAAATTATGAAGATTTTGGAGTTTTAATCTGAGTAAAAATTCAATAAATAAATAAATAAAAGCGTTTACAAAACCTCGCACTCAGTAAAAGTAGCAACCTTTAAATTTTAAACTTGTATAAACTACTATATTTCTGTGCTACATGTAAGAATTGTAAATTATTCTTTCGAAATTGATCTATAAATTATTATTTTCACTGAAAATAAAACATGCCTCGGTTATGAACTAACTCATTTTTATATTAGCATCTAAAATTAGCAACATGTTTCAAAATTAAAGCAATCGAAAAATCTAATGATTAGAAGTGTATTTAAAAGAGAAAATTATTTTTTTGAAGTGTATTTTCTTGCAAAGAATACATTAGAAAATTTCTAATTTCAACCAATTGAGAAACTAAAGCATAAAAACTACTGTATTATTATTTTTATTACCTGAGTAAAATATAAGCTCAACTAATTTTTCATCCTAAATTTCATTTTCTTCTTAAGCCCGAAAGGGCTTTTTTCTAAAAAGATCTTCTCTCTCTGGCAAAAGTTTCAGAATTACCGATACATTGAATTAAAACTAATAAACGCATAATATTTGAGAGACAGATTTTAACTACTTCAAATGCTTTAAAACGAAATAATAAAATCTTACAAAATAAAATTGAAAACATAATGATCTCGAAATAATGCCAGCATAACTACATTTAAAAAAGGATGTTTAAGTTAACAAGGAAGGAACACTGAAGTGATCATTTAGTCTTTACTTTAAAGACAGATAGGCTTTTCCTAAAAGGAAAAAAAATGGGGTCTATCGCAATGCTTCTTAAACTTTCAATATTCGCGACCCAATATTCAATCATCATTTTCATCGCGCCCCCCACTCCATACAATAACAATGTATTGAATTCAATAATGATATGCTTTGACACTAAAGCTACAATACGACTTTAACCTTTTATGTGCCACCTACGTATATAAACGTCTCTCTCAGCCGAAGCATTAATTTTCTGAACGTATATTTACGTCTTTCCGAAGTATGACCTTTTCTATGCATTGCTATCCATACAATTATTCTGAAGGCTTTGGGATGCAATAAAAGGACCCTGACAGTGTTTGCGAAGGATTTACTTATTTTAGAGGATTTACTTATCTATTCCTCTCTTTTTTCTCTCCTCCCCCTCCTCTAAAAAAACATCAAATTACGCGCGTCTACGTGGTAAACGGTGGCATTGGGGAGCGAATCACGTCACTTTTAATCGGCAGTTAAGGAATTAATTATAAACCGTACAAATTATCAAGATGTGTTAATACAAGCCCATGGGATCACTAGTAATTATCAAACTTGTTCTTAACTTAGTATTGTTAAATTAATGATAAAATACATTATACATTACTGATATATTTATAAGTGTATTATATGCGTGTCCATAAATGTATATTTTATATTTTATTATATCAGAAATCATATTATTTGTTTGCTTCCAGTAAATTAATAATTTTTAAATAATCTTTTGTTTTCGACTTTTTCAATATGCTCGCGCCCCCTTCGTAAATTTATCAAGCCTCCAAGTGGGGCGCGTCCCACAGTTTGAGAAACGCTGGTCTATTGCTTATAGTGGCTGAAGAAATTAGCCAAAACCAAATCGTAATTGCAAATGTAACTCATTATGTTTGATATGTTCTAAATGTCCTTTATTTTGCTTTAGGTTATCCTGCCCCCAATGTTACGTGGTGGAAGGACAACAAGCTATGGGATAATACCTTCAAGAAGGTCTCCAGCAATGTGGAAAATGAAATGAGGCTCTCTCAACTGAGTCGAGCTGAGCTTTTTGCTACATTCCATTGCAAGGCTCAAAATACCAAGCTATCTTCCCCCATCACGAGGACAATCGTCCTAGACCTCTACCGTAAGTGTTCATGTTTTGTTATTTTTTTCTCTCCCAGTTGAAGTACAAGTGATCAATTTCGAGTTAATTGCATTGCTTGAATTTATATCTGGTGTCTTAAGCAAAAAGGTTTAATTCATAAGCTGTAGGCTTAACTTGTTACCAGTAAAAAAATTCCTATTCTTCTCTAAAGCGAGTGAAACCAATGAAAGCTTATATTTTAAGGTAAAATTCTGCATATCGTCTAAAATGTAAAATATATGTTAAGTTTATAATATAAAAACTTGTTTGAAAATTTACGTTTATATGTGTCTATTCAGAGAAATTTTGACAGAACATTTAATTTGTTTAACTGCCTCAGGAAAATTTAATGTACAAGCACTTGCATCAAAGAAATTTATGATGCATTGATATATTTTTGTGTGTATATTAAATAAATATTTGATGTCATTTTACCATTTGTACAAATAAGAAAAAGAGTAACTTCTCCAACTTCTTTCTATAAAACAATTCAGTATGTTTAACAAAACCGGCATGGCATGAATATATATATATATATATATATATATATATATGAAATAATCAAGGTCAGTGGCAATAATTACTGTAAATATTATCATTATTTAGAAGGTTGTTGCCATGTAGAATTATTATTGGTGTTGCTTTGTTACACTGATGGTTTTGACGAGGCAGTCTCCTGAAATGGTAACCTGGTTTATTGTACATTGAACACAAAGCGTTCTGACATAACAGGAAGCATAAAAGAGACTGAAAATGGGCTGCAGCTGGTGGCACATATTGAAGGCAAAGAGAAAGAGGGCGGATATTCCAGAATATCAGTTTTTATAAGAAGTGGCAAACGGAAGTACAACTCACATGTCCTCCATGGACGGAGCTTGTTTATTGGTGGAGAGATATCGTTCGATAGATTCTGAAGCACAAATTTTGAAAAATACAAATTGTTAATTTTACAAGAAATACGATAATGATTAAATCCCGTCAGGTGGGCCAGCATAATAATTTACGCGCGAGTGCTGAAGTCAAAAAATTACAAATTAAAAGTTATATAAAAAAAATTATTGAATAATTACACAACGGGGGTGTGTTTGTGTAAGTCTTACCTGTGTAGAATGACAGAAAAACCATGTTATCATGTTCTCTTTCGATGTTTTAAGCCAACCTTTCTCCACACCGAAAGTAGAATGAAGTACTTGAATATTTAAAATAAAAGTAATTTTCTACTAATGTATTGCTTTTTTGGAAATATAGCATATAGACATGCAAAACAGTATCAATATGCACACTAAGATGTTACACAGTGTTTTTCATTTTCTCCAAGATAATTATGTTCTCAGTAGTAGATGCTTATTTGCGAAATAGAATCCATTTTTCTATAACAAATTTTTGCACAATGAAGTATTTAAGTACGGAATAATTCACCTAAAATTTATAAATCTTAGATCTGAAAGGTCTTCCCTTTGTAAAAAAAAAGTTACTATTTGCTCAATATGACATTTTCATGACATGGACTTACAAATATTTTAGGAAACACAAGTATACTTGGTTTTTACCGAAATCAATATTTGATGAAAAAGAAGAACAAAACTTTTCGTTTAAGAGTTTCGCAAAAAATTTGATATATTTTGCATGCAACCATGGGAAAAAAACTTAAAAAACGTAAACCTTTAAAGAATCGCAACAGTTCGGAATACATCAAATGGATACACAGCATAATTTCAAAATACCATCTCTTTTTTCATAGAAGTCAAAACATTCGTCATGAGTACAGTTTTTATCATTGATTTGAAAACTTTCTCGACGTCCTCCATCATGTCAGTAATATCAAATATTGAAGTCTTAAAAGAAATGGAATAAACAAAAATAACTATAATTCTGAGGTAAGGGAAGGAAAGAAATACATATATTCCTTAGAGATTAAAAATTGAATCGAAGGAACTCAGAGAAAGTAATTCAAAGGAAAGGAAGATAAATCTACTAAGAATGAAGTGAATTTTCAAACTCGATATATCACGAAAGGATGAAAATATTTTCTGATATGTATGTTAGTCAAATGCTCCCAAAAAAGATGTTTTATAACGAAATATGATATATAAAAATCACATTTGGACACGGAAATATCATTTCGGGAAATAACTTGTTTCGAAATTTATTATTTACAAATATGTTTCAAAACTAACATTAAAGTTACTAAAAATGTTTATCCTATATTTTATATATTTATGTTCAAATGAAATAGCAATGCAAAATAAATAATTTTTACTGTCATTTTATATACAGTATATAAGTTACCGTTAAAGTATATAATTCAGTTTTTTATAGAATAGCTATATATTTCATGAAATAACTAGACAAATCAGTTAAAAGTATATATATAAATGGAAAACAATTTCAATACCTTTACCTATATTCCAGGAAGTAACTAAGGTTAGACGCTAAAAATTAAAATAAACAATTTCAAAGATGTTTATAAGTTAAATTTATCAATGAATATTTTTCTTTTAAAATTCATTTTATCCTTAAGAGGATGAATAATTGATAAATAATTATGGAAAGCAGAATGATATAATTTATCATATTGCTCATATTGCTATTAGTTCCAAAAAAGGGAAAAATAATATGTTAAAATAGATTTTATTTAAACATTAAAACAAAATTCATACTGTCAAGGAAAACTGTCATAGAAAACGTCTATTATTCAAAAACTATTTCTTAAAGAAAAATTGTGTAAACTTTTTAAAAAAAAAATGTCCGTCAATAAAAATTTAAAAATCTTACAATCCCTTTTTTATTTTATTTTTCTTTTTTTTATTAGAGCAAGGATTGCTATAAACATTTTGATTGAACTGCTTATTTTTTTTTGAAAAAATTTTAAACTATTCAGTATTATACTTTTTTTTTAACGAGCATTTTTTAAATCTTTGTCCAGTACCCCAACTTTGAGCTGTTCCAAATCGAAGCATTGTGTCTAATTTGAATCGAAATTAAATTCTCGCTGGTTTTACTGAACTGTGGGGATCTAAGTACCATTGTTTCATTCCCCAATCAGAAAAATTTTTCCCCAAGCAGCTGCCTTAAAAGAACTTTCAGTGTCGTATTTCATATTTTAAAAGATCAAAATGTTATTCTATAAATTCTAGATAAATCGTAGAATTGATTGATTTTATATGCTTTAACTGACTGATCTAGTTATTTCATGAAATACCTAGTTATTTTATAAAATAACGTATTGCACGCTTTAACGGGAACATACATATATACTGCTATTTTCTACTTGTCATTAATTTACATTCACTGAGAAAAATATCTTTAATAAAGATATCTGGGTTTGTTTCCTTAAATCATCTTTTTTTTTTTTTAATTTTAGTTTCCATGCATTCGGAAAATTATTACTTTTTTAAAATTGTTTTCGAAATGTTAAGATTGATACATTCAAAAATACACTATAGTAGCCTTTCCCTCTAATTAAAAATTTAAAATTTCACTTTATATAAAACTATCCAAAGTTTGACTTTTCAAATGTGTAATAAAATTTCAGCTATTGCTCATTTTTTTTTTTAAAAAATCGAATCATCATTGTAAAAAAAAATTTAATTAGCTGTTTTTTAAAATTTCTGGGAGTTTTTTCTCTATGGGAAAAATTTTACCTATTATGTTTAAAAATAGTATCATATAAAATTACATGAAATTTATTTTCCAAAATATATATACCTAATTAATTTTCATCATCTCTCGTATAATGCATTTTTATCAAATTGGCATTGAATTACATAACGAACTTGATATAGTACTTAAGTAAATTTCAATTACCACAAAACGAAAGTATTCTGAAGATACTTTTGTTTTGCGATAATTGATTAGTATTGCTTATTTCAATAACAGCATCTTTCAGTATTGCTTCTTTGAGAGAAAAGATTAATTTGTATTTGTTACTAACGTATCATGGAAGAATTCATGTACAAAAAAGTACTGTGTTTAATAAATGTTTGCTTAAGCTGCATTATACTAATTGGTATTGTGCACTGTATATCTGTGTAAATCCAGAAGATCTGTAGAGTTTGGAAAACTGTACCAAAAAAAAACTGGATCGACTTTTTAAAAACACATTAGTTTAAATACGTGTTCACTTTCAAATTAGGACTACAATCAATGCATTTTTTTTTTTTTTTGCAGAAGTGCGATATATTAGTGTAAATGTACTAAATGCTTTACTGAGTAGAGTTTGGGGCTTGATTTCCATCAATGAATTTGAGTTTGGAATTGATTACTTTTTCAAAGGAATATAGAGTACTTATGATAAAGGAGAGCTGAAGATTAAGAAAGAAGCAATTTAAGGTTTCATAAAAAATACATTTAATTCACAAAATTATTTATTTAGCATTATTTTTTTTCATTTTTAAATTGGTGCATTGAACCATTTACTAAATAAACATTTCTAATTAGTTTTAATCAGACCGACAAGTGCGTGTGAGACATTTCAGAAAAATCATCGTAGTTAAAAGGACACTTGCGACAAAAAACCAACAGCAGTCTTATCTCATATTGTGATTTGAGACTACTGTACCATAAGTAATTAGATATTTAAATTAATTTTTACAATGCTTTAAATAAAATGAAAAACGATATTACTTTATTGCGGGCACTAATTTGAAATTTAGTAGGGAGTTTACTTATCTGTTTTCACAGATATTTAATTGAAATCTATCACACAGATAAATTAAACTAGATAACCCTTAATTTCAAACTGTTGCATTTCTGCAACATATGATTTATTTTAATTTAACAGACTCAATATTTTTTTTAATTATCTACAAATCACTTATCTGAGAAAAAAAAAGATTACTGCGACGAAATACATGCTAATTTTGTCGCTAGATGGAAGTACATTTTTCCAGAAATCACAACATTTATAAAATTCTCTGATGCCTCAAGAACTGTGTTTTTGCTATAAAAAGAATCCATTATATTTTATGCTTCCTCTTGTTTATTGACAAAATAAATTACCAGGTAAGATATGATATATTAAACATTTTATGATGAATAATAAAATCCTCATATAAAGAAAAGTTTTGTAATTTACAGCACTACTACGCAATGTTGCACTTCTGCAACAAATAAAAAAAATGACTGAAATTCAATTTAAAACTGCTCAATTTTTTTTTTTTTCATATTTTTTCCTTTTATTATTACTTGAGAACTAGCTGATGTAATTTTTTCACAAAAATTTTAAAAAATTGCGAAGTTAAGGGCTAATATATAATTTATCATGTAAAATTCTGTCCATTTTGAAACTCATGATTTCATATAGAATTACATATAAATTTTTGTGTCTTTTCTTTTGCAGTGTATCCAGTCTCCGTGAAGATCACCACCAGAAATACTGCCCTGTCCGCGGGCCACCCCGTAGAGTTAATCTGCGAATCCATTGGATCCCGGCCCAGCGCTAAGATCACGTGGTGGTTGAACGGCACCCTCCTCTCAGACCACACCGAAACCGTCCACGACAACATCACCTCCTCCACCCTCCGCCTTCACCCCAAACTCCAATACCACAAGTCACCCCTTGTGTGCAGAGCGGACAACCCCAAGCTCTTCAACAGCCAATTAGAGGATGCCAGATTGCTCAATATCACGTGTGGGTAGGCGTTCCTCATCTCCTCTCTTAAGACACATGTTTTTGTTGATTTTAATTTTTAAAAAAAAAGAAAGAAAAAAATATTACAATTAAAAGTACTAAATTAAAAAAGGGCATGATTTTTTTACAATTTAATTTTGAAAGCTATTTAATTCAGACTATATCAGCGATACTCGACCCGCGGGCTGCATGTGGCCCGCCGGACCTTTCTGAGTGGTCCAGTCATACTCAGTTTCACAAACAAATTCAATTATTTAAGAACAAAGTATAAGGCCTTTAGCTGGAAATCCTATCAATCAAGCAATCCCATATATCAATTTTCCTATCTATGTGGTGCTAGTAAGAATTGAGGGATGACTTATTTTCTTTTGTAATTGTAACGGTTAGAGTCAGTGGCGCACATATAGGTCCGACCCCAAAGTCCTTGATTTTTTTCCAATTGGTTATAATTCTAAGTATATAATACGTAAAATTTAATTAAATATTTGTTATTAATGATTAATTTTATTAATTAATGCTAATTATTTATTCAATAATTAGTTCTTTACTGTGTTTTGTTCCTGAAAATCGACAAAATCAAAAATAGCATGATACAAGAATGATGAACTTTCAACCCCGGACCCCCTTGAAAATCTCTGTGTGCGCTACTGGTTAGAGTTAACAAATTAACAAATAACAGTAGAATAGCGACTAGTTTATGGGTGAAACTAATCTTCAATTAACCCTCATGCCTTCCAAGCGAAAAATATTTAAAGATTATTTGTTATTTGAAGTCAATTGGGATCTTGACTGTTTCGTAGAAAAAACAAACATGTATCAACAACCTGTTTAATTTATCATGAAAATGCTACATTTAAAAATGCTACATTTTTGCTCGTCATTATAACACTAAGCACAAATCTTTCAATGCCTCCTTTTTTCTTTTTGAGCACCAAAATATTTGGGGTGGGACTTGGGATCATTGATGAAAGGAAACGAAAATTACCCCATAACAAGGTAAAAAAAAAATACATTAAATTCTTTTTTTTATCTGTGAGTTGAGTTTGATGAAGTTTAATATAGTTTTAAAATGAAACTCAAAACTATTAATATTTTGATCAATTTCTGCATTTTAAATGTCTTTGTTCTTATAGCGTCCCCTCCCCCTCATTAATTCTCATATTGCGGCCCGCGAGAAATAATTGTCATAAGTATGAGGCCCGCGTGAAATAGTTATCATATCTATGTGGCCCGGCTGAAAAAAAGGTTGAGTACCGCTGGACTATATTTATGTAAATTTATATTAAAACGATGCATATTACTTCGTAATTAAGTTTTTTATTCAATTTTATATTTGAAATGTTTTATAATGTTAGTCTTTTAAATTTACTTTAGATCTCACAATTGATTTCTTACTCGCTCTTTATTTACTCATTTAGAAAAGAAAACGAAGTTGTGAAGGTTTCTCTTTATTTCTTATCTTAAATAAAGTAAATTTGTATTCATTTAGAGAAGACACATTTTTTTTTTCTTTCGATGAATGAATTCGTAAATAATAAGATTTAATTTCGTTCCATCATTATCAAAGACTAATAGATGATAGCACCTTATATTAAATTTTGAATTCTATGTTTGAACAGTATTTCGATAGCTGCGAGCTTCACATTTTATGTCATATTATCACTCGTGTAGCTAGTCCTAATTGGGCTCGGTATCAAAATTTCTTGGGGGCCCTTTTTTGAAGTCCCTTAATAGTTCGAGATATTTTGTTAACCCTTGTTGAGGTCTCTGAAGTTAGGGGCGTATCACAATGATACCTCAGTTGCCACGACCCTGCCTATTATTTATATATTATTGTTGCTTTAGATTTAAGAAAATATGCATAGAGCTTCAATTTGCATTCAGGTTTTCTTAGATGGAAAATGTTTATAGGTAATTTGAGCTATTTTAATGTCCCATGTAAAATCTTTCTTTCTCTCTCTCTCTCTCTTTTTTTTTTCCTTTTTTCCAAAAATACGGATATAATTTTTCTAAAAAAAATATACGAGTCGCTAAATTCCGTAATATCTAATTTTTAACACTCACATTATACCGTAACGTCATTATACAACAAATATTTCCAACTTTTGGGTACTATATATTGAGTTAGTCAGTGTTAATAATTTTCGAAGCCTAAAGCAACATGAGGGCGATTGTTAATGTACCTCGCAATTTCAAGCCATAATCAAGTGACGAGGAAGACACCAGAACTGGTACCTCCTCATCGAACTTATAAAACACGAGAACGAGAGGTCTTTGAATCGTGACAGCTTTAACATACATCAGCTCCTCTAAGCGATGGGTCTTCAGTTACACTATTAGGTACTGTAGATGCAAACAATTGATATTCATTTGTGAAATAATTAAAACAGTCAATTTTTATCCGCTATATGTAACTTTACAAATTTCTGAAAAAATCGATATCACATCCTAAAAGAGGAAAAGGCTATGTAGTTTACCTAATCAGCCAATCCATCGCTCACTGTATTCTAATCAATAATGTAACAAAATACAGGCACAGATAATTACCAAAAACGGTTCAAATTAATTTAAACTATGCAAAATATACATGTAAAAATCGATAATATTCTTTCTATTCATTGCTCAAGTGTTCTTCCACATAAAAAAGGCGTTTTTTAACTAGCAATATGTTACAAAATTTAACATTTCTCTTGTTAGTTGTGCAAATAAAAGAATTATTAATATGTTTAAGATATATTATGAAATAAAACGTAAAAATTTTACGCGATATAGCAAGCTTTTTTTAACAAATTCGTGGTAAAAGTATTCATATAAATGAAAAATTCCTTTATTAAAAATTTATGAATAATTTTTCGTACAAAATATATAGATTTCTAATAGAAGTTCTGAAATATATATAGTACTTCTTCACTTTTATATTACTATATATATATATATATATATATAGTAATATAAAAGTGAAGAAGTACTATATATATATATATATATATGTAATATAAAGTGAAGAAGTACTATATATATATATATATATATATATATATATATATATATATATATATATATATATATATATATATATTATATATATATAGTATATATTATATATATATATATATTATATATATATAATATATGTATATATATATATATATATATATATATACGTTCTCAGCGCGTCATTGTGGCCGCGGTAGCCTAGTGGTTAAGGTAACGGACTCGTGGTCGGTGTGTCATGAGTTCGATCCAAGTACTGCAGAAGACCCGCCGTGTAGGGGGGCGATAAAGACTAAATCTGAGTAAAATCAAACGTCCTCCCATTGGTGGGGTGTGGAAGTTCGGAGAGGGGGTGTCAGCTCAGGTGTCGTCCTCGTCACTTGATCATGGTTCAAAATTGCGAGGTACTTCACCAAAAGTCTTCGAGTAGCTGAATAGAGGGCGATATTAATATTCGCTCACTCACACACACACACACCAGTGCCTCATTTGAACGCAGTGCCTCGTTTAAAGCATGCTTTTCTACTTACGGTCGGTAACGGATTTTGCTTGCCATCCTATCGACTTTGACTCAAAATTAAAAAAAAAAAATCACCCTATGTTCATGTGTGGATTAATTCACTACACAACCAGGTATGCCTTAAGGTTCTTAGAGGCCCTGGGCTCACAAAAATCTTAAGATCTTTTGAGGCCTTGTGCTCCTATTCAAAAGTAGGCTTAACCCGAGATCTTAAAAGTAGACAGTATCTATTACGCATTGTCAAATACAAGTTCAAACGATTATTTGAAACAAATGAAAGCGCACGACTGAGAATCTCAAAAACCTAGGCACAAACCAGCTCGACCGATGGGCGCATTTCGACTAAATGAGTTAAGGGGTCACATACCTTTTAAAAAGTCGAAAATGGTTAAAAATAGTGAGCTCTTTAAAGCTCTATAATTTTTTTATTATTGTTTCCTGGAATGTAAATTTTGGAGGAATAAACAAATAGATATTACTTTACTTAAAACATATCCAACAAACACATTTTTAATTAGGATAAATTTTTAATTAGATAATTACAAAAAGAAATTTTGGTTTTCTTTTCGCAAGTGATATGCATTACGTGCAGCTTTATAAAAAAAGTTACCAATATTTTTTGATGAAATTTTTGCTCAGTGTTGGAAATTGTATTATCTTTAAAATGACGAAGCATGAAACTCTGATTTAAAATTTTTAGTAAACTATAACAATTTAAAATTTAACTATAAAATTTTAAAAAATTTCGCTATTTTTTATTTGTAATTTTAAATTTTTTCATTAAAAATTCAAACTGGTTCGTTATTTTAAGTACAGATATGGTCAGAATCTCCAAAAAAAATTTTATCATTTTCCATGGAACGGTTTTGAAAATATCATGCGTAATGAAAAAAAAAATGACGTTCTGAGAAAATTGACATCAAAAAATAAAATTTACCCACAGTTATATATATATTTTATTCGGGTTACTCAAACAACAACTAAATTTTAAATTAAAACTAATGTGAAGTTTTATAGTCAATAAACTTCAATTTATTAAAATTATTATAACAAAAAAACATATATTTTACCAATGCAGTACAAGCATCGAAACGATATCAAAAGCTACAAAATAATCAAAATACAACAAAAGTGATTATTTCTTCAAAATAAAGTTAAAATTTATAAATATTACTTAAAACAATTAATATCTTAATTAACAAGTACTTACTATAAATATTAAATAATTTGTGATATGAATGCAGTGTATTACTATGATTCAAAAATGTTAAAATTCGCTACATGCATACGATGTTCCTCTTTTCAGTTAATTTTTACAAGTAGTTTTTAAAATTGCATTCTTTAACCTGTCGCACTCTTTGTGCGGAGATTAAAATGTCGTTTCTGAAGTCTGAATTTTTTAAATCTACAAGTGTAACAAATTTTTGCGCAAATTTACCAACAGTCAGGGATTGCATAATTTTAGTCTGCCTTGATTGCCATCATTAAAAATGACAATTGCCTCATTTGTAGAAATATCAACAATTTTTTCTACCACAACCTTTGGGCATAATTTCCATATTAATGAGTTAATGGATTCATTATTTTTTTGGGGTTTTACCCCTGACATTTTGTAGGAGTTTAGGTTGTGATAGATAATTAAATACAGGTTTTATGATCCATTACTGCTGCTGGCAATTTGTTACTGTGTTTAAAAGTTTCCACACTACCCTAATACTTGATTTTGATATTTACACCAAGAATTAGGACCTATAGGACAAAAAACTGTGCAATGGTTCTTCGTCACTTGAACGTATAGGGAAAAATATACAGCCCAAACTTTTTTGAAATATCCGACAGGCATGTTTTATTTTGTCGGATTGTATTTCCATAGTATGTTGTGATTAAGTCGATCATTCTGTCGGTCAACCTTCCCTTTCCACCAATCGACTTCCCATCACCGAGTTTGATCTCATTTGTTTTAATTTCGTAAACGAGTTCCCATTCGTTTTGAACATGTCCAACACATTCAATTTTTGAAACTGTGATATCTTTTTCCATACGGATTGATGCAGTAACAGATGAGAATTTTTTGGGAACGCCATCCCCAATGTAAGATGTATATCTCACAGAACGATGACTTTATTGAACGCGGGAAACATACGAACCATTCCACAGTCTCCATCATGCCAGCTGAGCCATTGTGGTTTTTCAAACATTCTTTAACGTGAAGAATTTTCCACTTTTTGTAGCAGGTGACCCTTTCTTCGTTTCCAAGAATCACATCCCTACAGAAAGAAGACATCACTTCCGCATCAATACATCTTTCCGTTTTGTCTCCTAAAAACAGCACACCACACCAACACGAGAAGAATAGCCAGGTTTCCAAAGTTCCATCTCCACTAATTATTATATCAGAAGAATTTGTCAAAGTTACTCTTCCAAAGCTGCACTTTGCATTGAAGCTTCTGCAACTTCTTTACTACACAATTGCAGTTTGTTTATAATATTATTATAGGGTTTTTCAGCAACTGAGGAGGAAAGTCCATAACACCACAGAAAGTTGTCATTGCTGCGTGATCCTGTCCAATTGTCCTCATTGCGTACAAAAAGCGTCTGTTTATTTCTGAATGTTTTTCTTTACCCAGCATTTTTGAATTTCTAAACGAACATAAGTCTTTACAGTTCTTGCATCAATCGAAAAAAACTTGATAAACCTCTAACACATTTTTCTGTGAGTTCAATATCTCCCCCCCATTTTTGAAGAAGAAAGTTTTGAATGTTTGTAAACATAATAGTTTTATCAAACACTCTAAGCCATCAAAACCGTCATCATGTTCAAAAAAAGATGAATCAATATCTTGCAACTGAATCTTTTTTCCAGATGCACTGTTGTTTAGTGTTTCATCCATACTGTGTACAGCTTTGCACCTCGTGTGCATATTACCAGTAAACTTCCTTTTCTTGGGACGTTTACCAGATGGTCGTTTGGCAGATTCAATCGAATTCATCATTCAAAAGTTTTAAAAAAATTAATATTTTTCCTAAAACTTATTTTAGAATAAGATACTATGTGAAAATCAGAAAACGAGCGAGTATAGAATCACAAATCACTTTTTCAAAACAAAACAGCAGTTTATAAAGTAAGTAGAAGTTGTAGTTAATGTTCAGAACAATAATAATAATATTTGAGGCTTAGATTCAAGCATTTGATAATAATTAGAATGAAAATATTAGAAACAGAGAAACACAGCTGTCACCAGCGACATGACAGCTGTCACCCTGGAGCCGAAATGTAAAAAAATATTTAAATTACCTTTTCAGCTCTTTTTTTTTTTCTTAATAACTTACGTGATATTGGGAATATCTGATGCGGTTTCTTTTAAAAACTCAGAAAGGTTTGCTCTATAAAATAAAATAATAATAAAAAAATCGATTTTCCGGAAATTTTAAAAGGTATATGACCCCTTAAATGAGTGTTTATAGTATTAGATCTAGGGCCTATATATGGACAAAGGTCATCACATAATACGCAATAGAGTCTTGCCAGTTGACATGCAGTTTGAAATATCCTGTTTTTCGGAGAATAGGTATGGAAATAATATTTGACCATTAAAATTATCCGGATTTTTATTTTATTAAGACAGAATCGAAAACAAAATGAGGCCTCTACAGAGACCTAGGTCCCGGCCCTAAGCCCAGCTAACCCATTACTTCAGACGTTTCTGCGCATAACTATATTCTAAAGCAAAACACGATTGCTGTAAATAGCGAAGCTGTCTCTGCCGTTCTTACATTTTGCGCTGTTTCTTTGTCACATCTGCAGGACGTCCAGGCTGCTATATACACATAGTATAGGATAAAGTTTTCTTTTACAATGAAAAACGAAAATAAAAGTTTTAAAAAAATCGGAAAATATTTAATTAATTTAAAAAACTACATATAGCATCAAAATAAAATTAGGTATATCTCTTATATATTATATGTATTTTTTATGCATATTTAGCATAAAATAACTTGTTCATCAATAATAATAATAATAATTTTATTTTTTATTCATTTTCTTATTGAAAAAGTCAAAAGATAATTTAATTGTTTATTTAGATTCTATTTGGAGAATAGGTGGTGTCGACTATTATTCCAAGATGTATAATAATTTATATAAAAATAATCAAACACATCCTTCCCACATTGATACTTAAATCTTGCGTATACCATTGTTAATAAAAGATGATGATCTCAGAAGTGAACTCAAAATTGATACTCTTAAGAGGACTTGGTACCCCAAAAATGACAGACCTGGTTTTTTTAAAAAAAAATTTTATTTAATCTTATTCGTTGCATTATTATCTTTCAATTGATATATCACTTGTGCATGTCGGAAAGTTAGAAGTGGAATAAAACTTCATTTGAAAACAAATTAGGCAGTTCAGACACTCCCAATTTTTGGGGAAAAAAAGCTAAAAAAGCATTTTGATAAAAAAATATATTTCATAAAGAGAAATAATAACATTAAAAAAGGAATATGTAATATATAAAGCAGAATATTATAGTGGCAATACAATACAATACAATCATTTTTTTTCTTTGTGAAATGTGTGCATGTAAAATTTCTGAATCAAGGCATTTTATATTAATAATTTTATAATTTCAGTTCTTATTCCTGATACGTTTCTCATAAAAATGTAATAATTTAATATTAAAAGAAGAAAAAAAGCTAAAATTTATGTCGTAACAGGAAAAAAAGAAAAAGAAAAAAAAAATTAACATTTTTCTTGAATTTTCTTGTGCAATTAATACTCTCTAAAAATTGATCATTTATAAAAATGTATGAGTTGAAAAAATATGAAAATGAAATTATTTTAAAGAAAAATGTATAACTAATATCTAAAAGTAGTATTTTAAGTTTATTTAAGCTTATTATAATTACTTTTTCAGAATTATAAACTTTAAAGTGGGTTTTCTCATTTTGTGTTTTTCGAAACATTTGCGCATTCAAAATGCTACTCCTTCCACAATTATTTACCAATAATTTCTATTTTTTCCTGCGTGTTATATATAAAGCATGTAATAAAATTAGGGTTCCGTTTTGTTGTAAACTGAATACTTTTTTAAAAAAAATTTTAAAATGTAAGAGATATTGACTTTTTTTTCTTTGATTTTTAGCATGCATATGAACATTTTATTTTTTTCTCGAAAACGAATTAAGTTATTGTAAAATCAACTCCTAAAGTTGTTTATAAAATCCATAAGAATATTACAAAAAGAATTTCATGCCAAAAAATTAATATTTATAAAAGGAGTAAAATATTTGAAAATTTTCCAAATTTTCTTCAAAAAACTTAAAATTTTAAAATTGTATTAATAATATGTGAAAAATTTCATCTCATATCATTTTTTTTTAATAGAAACATTGTATAAAATGCTAAAATATAAGTTTTAAATACATAAATGAAGAAAGTTGTTCAAAATGTACCAAGTCGCATTAATAAAAAGATTATCTTTATCAGCGTTGGCTTAACAGCTCTTTGTAGGCCTGAGCTTTGATCAGAAGTTTTTCCCATTCTGCCCTTCTCCAAGCTATTGATATCCAGTTCTTCACTTTTAGAATGACAAAGTCCTCATCCAAACCGTCTTCTCACCTCCGTCTGGGCCTTCCATTTGGTCTTTTATTAGAAGGAGTTGCACTAAAAATTGTCAATGCTGTTCGCTCTGGGCTCATTTTTATTATATGCCTTGTCCATATCATTCTACTTAGTCATATGGACTTAATAATATCATCACTATTAAAAATCTTATATATTTCAAAAAGATTATAGTTTATAAATAATTTACCGTGTAATTACATTATGTAATGCTTTTTCTTATTCTGTTAATTAAAATTTATATATTGTTACATTCAAAGTAAAAATTTATTGCTGATGTTTATTACTGTAAAAAAATAATACACTACTAATAAAAAAAGACAAAGAAGGACTCAAGGGTGTGTAAACTGTGTGC
>BMAV01009338.1:0-17122 GCA_019973955.1 Trichonephila inaurata madagascariensis
ATTTATTGTAAAATTTTTTTGGGTTTTTAATGTTTTCAAAGAGACGATGTTCACATATTTTTTTTTTTTAAACGCCAAAAAAAAGTCGATTTCTTTTACTTTTCCCCAAATACAACTACGATCTTAAAAAAATTGAAATTATTACTGAAAAAGATGGAATTGATGTGAATGCATAACACTAAAATAGTTAACGAAGATAAATAACTTTTTTAGGAAATAAATATCATTAATAAAAAAAAACACTTAGTAAATTTAAAAATTTTAATTATGAGCGTTGAAGCTCATCTATGTTTGTTTTAGGTTTTCCTATATTTTTTTATATATTTTTTAAGAATATTATTTCTCAGAATTTGGATCATAAAAGCTATATATTAGTAAGTGAAATTATCAACTAATATTATTTTTAAACATTTTTTATAATGATAAAAATGTTCTTTTATTCAGGTTGATGAAATAGTTTAAAACAAATAATTTTAAATATAGAAAATATTTCCAGCTTTGATTTTTATTGCATTTTTTTCGATTTATTTTTTCAGTCCCAAAAATTTGATTAAAAAACAACAATTATGGTCTATCATGATTAAACTGTTTTAATAAAAAATTTTTTTTTCATTCGCATAATTAGCAATGTAAAATAAGTTACAATTTTCCCTTTAAATAGCCTTTTAATTGCGCTTTGGATTTGACAAAAAAAAAAAGCACCAACTGATCCATCATTCCTCCTGTTTAATATACCGGGAACCTTATTTTGGGAAAAAAAATCAAAAAAAGATTCCTTTTTAAAACCAGGCCAAAATGCATAGCAAAAATCCCCAAAATTATTCAAAGTCCCAAACCAATCGGTAACAAACTGACTAAGTGGTCTTTCGCATGATTAACTTAAACGCAATTTCATACACGATGTGTTCCATTCGCTGTTTTGAAACTCCAATATCCTTTAATCCGAAGTTAATGTATTTGCTCTATTAGAATAATTCAGTTCAAACTTTAATCTTCATCAATGCTCCTAGGATTGAATTGAATCTTCAATAAATCTGCTTTGCCCTGCTGGAACCAATTTAGTTGCGATATTTTCTCCTCTCAACTCTACGGATGTTATCGCAAACGGATAATTCTAACTTATTAAAATGAGCAATAGTACTTAAACTAACAGTACGCATGGTTTATCGTTAGGTGACGGGATTACCAATTTAGCAAAGGCCGATCTCTTTTTGGGAATAAAAACCCTATATCTGGAAGACCCGTTCCTGTTTTTAAATTTAAATTGAAAACTTCATTAAATTATTCAATGCCGTTTGCCCCAAAAAATTTTTAACATTATAAAAGAATGTTCAACATTCCGCCCCAAAATTGGTTTTCTGTCGTTCGATCACCGAAAAGATCGATCATTTTGTAGGCGGTTTGACGGGGAAAATTTCCCATTTGCCCAAATGTAAATTTAGTGACGAAACCGGGCTGCCCCGCCCTTTTAAGGCAAAATTTAACATTTGCCAACATCAATTCCCTTTTCGACGGCAAGTCTTCCAGAGTTGCCATCGTATATTTGCATAATTGTTTTCCGGATCCGCGACGGGACAGGATTTTTTTGGCCCTTTTTAAAAGATACCCGAGAACAGGCAAAAAAACCGTTATTTTGAAAATATTGGTTTTGGAAACTTTTCTATATACCAGGGGGATTTTTTGTTCATCTTTTTGCTTTGTCCTTTTTTTACATTTCGATAGTAAATCTTTTTTCAATGTCTGTTAAGTATTTTTGGTTTTTTGGGAAAATTAAAGATTTTTTTCCCCAAAGTTTTTCCCATGAATAGCTTAATTGTGTTCTTTGGGGTTTATTTATAGAAAATATGTATTTTTTTTAAATTTTTACTTTAGGCGATTTTCCAAAAAAACCCCCATAGAGTTTTAAAAATTTTCAAAAAACATTTTTTTAAAGGGTCTTGTTTTTTAAAATGCGGTACAAAAAGTATAGTTATGGTGGAATTTTTCTAGCAAAATTTATTTTCAAATAAATAAATAACTCCGTAATAACAAAGTAAAAAAAAAAATAAGGCATTGACGTTTTCCTTAGTTGCAGTTTATAAAATATTTTTTTAATTAAATATTCATGAAGAAATGTGTTTCCCAGTTCATACTTAACCCTCATATCACTATTGAAGATACATCTAATTAAAAATGGAAGTAAAACAATTTTTGATGTGAAACTTTTTTTTTGGGAGTGAATGGGGAAAATTTCCCCACGCGTAACAGTAAAAAAGCGAACAGAAGTACTCTTCCCCGAATCGTCGCCATATTGGGAGAGCCAGAGGGGGGAAAAAAAAGAGGGGACACCGCGTGATTTTGGCCCCAATCGGAAAAAGGGGAAAATTCCCCAATTTTCCCCCGACTGATCAACCCCCCCCTTTCGTTGGGGCCCTTTTTCCCCAGCCCCGAATATTATCGGGTCGTACCGGGCAGGTGGGGTTACGGTGTGGGAAAAAAATACTCCAAAAAAAAGGCCCCTTTTCAAAATTTTTTTTGATTGTTGGCTACATGGCGATGTGTTTAGTTGTTTATTTTTTTTTAAATTTTCTTTTTGCTTTTGCATTATTATTATTTTGGTCGGTTGCCTAAAAAAAATTTTGGAATACGAAAAAAAAGGTTTGGGTGAAAAAAAAAAACAGCTAAAATCCAGTCAAAAAAGTGACAAAAAAAAAAAAAAAGAAAAGGTTCCCAAATTCATAAATCGCCAAACTCCATCGGGCCCCCCAAAATGAGAAAATTTGAGCAGGGAAAAAAAATTGAAAAAATATTTAATGTTTTTCCGGGGTTTTAAGGATTGGAATGCTGTTGGGGGCTTTTCTTTTGGCACCCAAATTAATACGGATTTTGGGGCCACCCCCAAAAGCCGTCAACTACAGAACCCTCAACAAGTCTAGTGCGTTTTTGGAAACGGGTAAATGTAATCGAAAATACACTATTTTAAGTTACAAAGGTTATGGTTTCCATAAAAGGGTCCACGTTTACCCTTGGGTGGTAAAAAGATCGGTTGTGGCTGGCGTTTGGGGGTTTTGACCCGGGTCCCCTTTGGGCCCCCCTTGGGGCTTTTAGGGAAACCCCTGTTGAGAGTTCAAACGTCCTCCCTTTGGGGGTGTGGTGTGGTGTGGTAGGTGGAGAGTTTCGTCACTTGACCCAGGGCCTTCCCAACCCGTACCCAAAAAACCCCCTCGTGTAAATTGAAAGTGCCCGTTTATCTTCACTCACCCAAAAAAATGCCCCCACAAAGTTTTTTCAAAAACTATTCGTTGATAATCTTTTTGGCAGGGTTTGATTTGGGGATAAAATTTTGGTTTTAGGATTATTTTGAAACGCCCGTTTTTTTGGAGCGGAAAAAAATTTTTCCTTTGGGAAAATGTTACAACTTAAATTTCGCACGACTCATAAATAATCATTTTTTTCCAAAAGAACACTGTTTTTTTGGGGTAAAACGAGTATTTAATTGTGCTGCCTAACGGAAATATATATATATATATATATATATATATATAGTGTGACATTCAATATTAAAAAATTTAATTTCACCGAAATCCCAATTTTTTGTTAATTTTTTTTAAAAATTTTAAGGCATTTAATATTTTTTATTTGATTCATTTTTTTTAGATTCAGAAATGTGGTTTGAAAATATCCTTTTAAAAAATTAAAACCCCCTTTAAAATTAATTAAGTATATATGAGAATGAAAAAGTTTAAAAATTCCCGTTCAAATGTTAAACTGCCTGAAAGGAAATTTTTTAATTGTTCAAGAGATGTCAATACTTATTTTAAAATTTTATTTGGCTTTTTTGAAAATTTCCTCAAAAAAAAAAGAGGCGTTTTTTGTTGCAGGTGGAAAAAATATAAAAAAAATTGGGGCAGGTAAAATTTAAATTTAAAACGAATATATAAAAAATCATACTCATAAATATTGGTTAATTTTGTTAATTTTTTTAAAATTTTAAAAACTGCATTAAAAAAAATTGGGGGTTTCATTTTTTTTTTAAAACCCCTTTTTTCTTTTTAAAAACAAATGTATTTTTAAAAATATTAAAAAAATTTAAAAAAAAAATTATTTTTATTTAAAGTTTTTTCAAGAATTAAATTATTTAGCTTAAGAAATTAAAATCACTTAAAGAAAGCAGACATTACTTCTAATATTCAGTCACGACTTTTCTAATATAAAATTTTTAATGGATGTTTCTCCAAAGAAATCTTTTTTGGAAACATTTTTAAATGTGTTCTTTTTTTTAAATTTTTTACCGTTATTAATTCAACAAAAATTTTTAAAATTTTTCATCACGATTGTAAAATATTACCCAAATTTTTATAATGTGTTTCCATTTCTTTATCAAACTTTTGGGGCATTTTGGGTATCGTTTTAAATTTTAAATATTCACCCCCTAAAAAATCCCGAAAAAAAACCATTTCAAACTATATTTCTTTCCAACTGTCTTTCTTTCGAATACACTAGTATCATAAATGATATTCCAAACAAAGAAAAATTATATTTATACTGCTTAACTGCGTAAAAAATGCAATTCGAAAACATGTACTACCTAGAATATAATACAAAATGTCTTTTTTGTTCATTTCTTCCAAAAGCATTTCAACATAATGAACCTTTATCATTTATTTTATCACTATCGTCTACGAAATCTTAGTCATTACTTAGCTGCAGACAAAATCAGTTAACGCCATTTTCACTTAAGGTGTATGTATAAAAGTAATATAGAAATGTATATATTATACAAAGATTATATAAAATATAAAGTTTCGGTTTCAGTTTAAGGAATTTGGATCGTAACGATTGTTGTGCATTTTGTTATTGGTAGAAATAGATTGGAATATAGTTAGAAAATCATTATCAAGAACTTAAAACTCGCTGGAAACAGCAAAAACAATAAATATTTAATTTAGTCACTTTAAATAAAATAATTATACCTTATAATTAGTTGAAGGGAAGCCCAGATCGCGCTTCCACACCACAGGTTCGATGTTCCAACTACGGGCTGGGCAAGGTTGACTCAGCCATTCCTCCCTTCAATGGGTCGATAAATGAGTACCAGGCTTGCTTGGGAACTTAGCCCTGGAGTTTCGCGTCAGACTGACATCGGGACTGAACATTGCCATGCCCCAGGGCGAAGTTCGCTTATACGGGTTGGGCTGGCCATGCCCATGGGGTGTCACGCCACTCAGTTAAGTTAATTTGTTGAAATAGCCGTTCTTCACATGAATGGGTTTTTGAAAATTAAACTAACCAATCATTCCAGAAATATTTTTAATGTTTTTTTTTATCCTAAGACTATCTCCGAAATATTGATCTTAAGTCGACAAGCGACACAATATAATGTAGAATGATGAAAACTGTCACCAAAGGTACGGACAACAACATTCAAAGAAACAAAGTTTAAAACAGAAGGGCATACCTTAATTTGACCTCCGGTCACAGATACGTCATGATCACCAAGTGGGCAGGAATCTGTGAATCTGCCACTCTTATTTTATAGGGAAGACCGGGGCAACATGACTATGTTAACAGTTTTTGTTGTTTATTAACTTATTTTTAAGGATATAAAAAATATACTTCTACATTAAGAGTTAGAGTAGTCCTTTGTAGTATATTAAATACATTACCATTTAAGTTTTCATATATAAAAAAAAGGATAAATTATATTTTTTCAGAACCTTAACAAATTGTCATCTTGCGCCAGTACTGGGGCAAGATGACAACACTGAGAAAGGTTGAGCAGATTTATCTTTTGAATATGTTACATAGTTTAACAAATGATAACTGTTTTAACATCTTACAAAGTATCAAATTAAGCGTAATGCATTGTAAAGTAATGTTGAAATGTTTAGTTGTGTGCAGCTAACAATAGTCACAAATAAAAATGCCATTTTCGTAATTGGAACATTCCTCATGCCACCACTCTTGGCATTCACAGCACTGGATCCATTCTTCTGTTGGAGGGTCACAATATTCCTCTTCAGAAGCAGGACATCTTATAACACCATCCTTTGAAATTGATGCAACTGGACTGTCTGGCTTGGAGACTTAGGCTTACAGGAGCTTAGTTTGAGTTTTTTTACTCCCTTTTTAGCTTCACGGGCTTCTCTTCTCCATTTTTTTTTAAGTTTCCTGTTCTTACTTCTGCGTCTCCCTTTATTCTAGCATTTCTTTGATGGGTGTTCTTGTAAGAATGCTTGAACTCACTTTTTTGTTTTTTCTTTTTTTCTCACATTGTGTTGCTTTAGGCAGTGGTTTGAAATAAAAAACACTAACAGGCTACTTTGGTGCATGGGAATCAGTATTTGACACAAGTTCTGGATCTGCTGGAGGGTTTATATTTTGGTTTTCTTCTACCAGGGTCCAGCACTATTAATCTCATTTGCATCGCCATCAACGTCATGGTTAGTAGTTTTTGCAGCAGCAAAGACATATTCGCTAAACACAAGAGGATTATGAGGCTCGATCCCACATTTTTTAAATCCTTTCACGGCATTTCCAACTGGTTTCTCTTTCTAAGGCTAAAGTGGGGGCTTAGCGGACGGTAAAAATGTCTTTCTCTGTTCGCCCCCTTTCGAATGACACATTCCACGATCCGATGCACCCCTTAACCCCAGAAGAGATATAATCACAAGGTGGAGCGGACAAAAACACAGACAAACAAGCTTTTACAGGATTTGATATAATAGACAACATATAGCATAATAAGCTCCGAAACTCGGGACAAGATGACTAGCTCGTCGTCTTGACCCCGTCATTTTTGGACTGCCGTTTAAAAATATTCGTTTCCTTTCCCCAGAAGAAAGGGGTTTTTAATTGACTTTTATTTGGTTAAGTATTTTAAACTAAGTTAATTAATATTAAAATAAATAAAAATACCTTCCTTTCGTAACAAAGCTTATTTTCACATGAACAAAAGTTATATCGGGGGTGGTAAAAAATAAAAAGCTTCCAACAAACAAAAAAAGGGGATTTCAGCTTCTTATACTAGTTTCGAAGACCTTTTGGGGAGGCCAGTAGTATTCGGTTGATCTTAACCTAACGGAAAAGGGAAAAAATTAAGCATTTTTCTTGCCCACCTTCATCTTGCCCCAGCTTCCCTCAAGCCCCCAAAAATCTTGACCGGTATCAAGTCTAAAACAGCCCACGCTGAATGCTTTAGGCAAAAACCAGAAATCCTTGTTGAATTTTTCGAAGTGGCCCCTTTTCTTTCCAAGACTTCTTTTTATAGGCTTGAAAGGTTTTGAAGCTTGTGCTATATAACGACATAAGGTTAAAGAAGAGGAAATTTTGCGTCTTTTTGGGATCCCCTCTTGGTTATCATATTAGTCCTCTTACTCCCATATGTCCCGCAATAGCTTCGGGACCACTGCAATGCAGCTTTTGGTATTCAATGATTTACCTATTTTCTCCATGTAGATTCTGAAAATCTCGCATTCACAGTGCATGGTATCTATTAATGTATTAATTGACGCCTTGGAAACAAAATAGATTTTTTCCCTTTTTCCCACATTGGTTAAAAAGGGGTTTGGTTAAATAAATGTTTACAATTTCACCATCAATTTTGCCAAAACGTTTTCCAACGTCATAAAGGTTTAAAATTTGGCAAAATTCAAGCTGAAAATTTTTTAATACCCCCCTTCAGGATTTTTCATTTGTAGGCTATCCAACCTGGGGAAACCCATATCCTAAAACCTAAAAACTATTTTTAAGGAAGACCTGTTGTTTATTAAATATTTAATTTTTCTTAAGTGGAATTTTGAAAGAATGTTTTAGAATGGTTCCAGAAAAGAACCATAATTTGAAAATTTCCAAAAAGACAAGCGTAATGGGAAATTATTATTTTTTTTTGTCGATGTTTTTGGGTTGCGGATCGATTATTTTATAATGTCGGAATATACCAAATTGAACCGAAAATTTGGGTAAAAATTTTTTTAAAGAAAAAAAAAAAATAATTGAATTCGTTTGCCCAAATTTTCATATTTATAATCAATACATCTTATCTGTGTGATTAAAATGACTATTAAAATATATTTAAAATATCTCCTTTGAGAATTTTAAAGGAGAAACAGTGTGATTATATATAGTATCAACGTTTATAAGTATAACTATAACTATTGAAAATATCTTAATATATCTTGCTTTATAATTTATAATGCTTAAAAATGTTAAAAAACGGGTCGTCCTTTAAATTTTTTTTACTAACAAAAAAAAATAGGGGTTGTATTTTTTTAAAAAAAGCATCTTCAAAATAACAAAAAACATTTCTATAGACTTTTTAAGAATGAAAAAGTTCTTAGAAGGGGAAAAATTAAAAAAACACATTTAAGATGAACCTTAGATTTAGGTTATTAAACTGATTTCAGAAATTTTATAATTCGCGGCCCAAATTAAAATTTTATGGAAAAAAGAAAAAAAAAAAAAGGGAAAAAAAAAAAACGCTAACAAAATTTTTTTGAAACAAAAATTTGGAAAAAGAATAAACCTTAAAGGGTATACATTTTTGCTAAGGGTGTGGTGTTTTTTGGGCTGTAATTTTTTAATAAAAGAAAAATATATTAATGTGGACAGAAAAAATTTTTTAACGAAGAAAACAGTTGATTAGAATATTTTTCATCTTTATTCGAATTTGTTATATCAATTCACCTCTATCAATAGTTTATAATTATTTTCTATAATGCAGTTTTAAACTAATAACAAAAAAAATTATTCAGTAAAAAAAAAATAATAGAAAAAAAAAATACAATAAATAATGACTTTTGTAGGAAGTTTTTTTTTTTCAGTTTGATAACAAAATTTTTTAAAAAGGGGGGTTTTTTTCTTAACTGTTTTTAACACCATTTTTTTTTATAGAAATTTTTAATAATATTTATTCAATTAGTAGCGTAATGGTATAAAATTAAATAAGTATTAATTAGTTTCGATGAATTTGTATTTAAGGAACTAATTATAAATATTTATTTCAAAACGGATTAACCGTTTATCTACTCCAATATGATTTACTGCAATTTTTTCGTACAATATTTTTTTTTTGAGTCACTACATTGAGAAAAATTGATATACATAAATAAAATACTCCACTTTCGAAATTTAATCCGTTCGAGCTAATAAAGTAAATCGGTTCTTTAAAGTATCGTATGAACATAAAAGTCTAAAATATTTTCGAAATACAAAAATACCGTATGACTCTTCTGACGCAGTTTTAACCCTTAAAAAACTTAAATAACCAGAGAACATTAATATTTTACAACACAAAAAATTTATTTTATTTTAAATTGTAAATATTTCAAAATTTATTTACTTTTTATTTTACGCATAAAAACAGGTTATACTCGTAAACTTAATTTGGTGATATTCAAAGAAACGGTTTTCCGTTTCATTCATACACAAAAGCACATTACACGTTGTGCATTTTGAGTGAAGTTTTGAATGAATATTTATTAAAGCACTGCATTCTGGGGTAAGGAATACTGTACCTCTCAGCCACGCTACCCTAAGCTAAAGCTACCTGGCCCCGCTATCTCTCAGCCACCGGAGAGGACGTTGAATATAGGTATATAAAAATGTCCCAATGTTTTGTTTGAAAAACATTTAGATTTACTTTAATATTTACCTTATGTAGATTAGGACATTTATAATAAAATATATATAATTTGAATCATATTCTGTCATTTTAACAATACCAGTTAAAAAAGAAAAAAAAACATTTCTTTAAGATACTGTGACCTCTACTCGAACTGTGATCTCATAATATAATGTCGGTTTCAGGATTCTTTTTTTTTAATCAAATGACTACTCATGCATCCTGAAAATCCTAAAAGTATCTGTTTTAAACAGGTTCAGATTGATCGTTGTGTATGGCAAAGAAGGTTGTGAAAAAATTTATTTAAGAAAAAATAAAATAAAAAAATGTTGTCAGCAATCGTTTATCTTAATTTCAATTTCTTTTTTTCCTTCTAGTTGACTTCTCTTGTCTTTTTCATTCTCCAGAAAAACTCTACGTCAAGAGTTTAAACCGATGACAGACAATTGAATAAGGAAAGCCATAAATCACTTTTCTCTAAACACGCCTCAGATAGATAAATAACACGAATCAATCATTCTGTAGACGTTCCAATACATTTTTGTTTAATTTCGAGCCATTTATCTTCAGTATTTATTCCAACAATTGAAGAAATTGCTGTCTTAATATAATGTCTTTTCAATTAAGTATAGGTAAGATAAAGCTGTTTTTAAATGTTTCATTGACGTTGATTTCTTTATTTAGTGTTTAGTTCCTAAAAAAATCAAAACGGAGCTCAAATATAAATGAATTTTGTATCAAAGTTAAGTGATATGTGTCTAATTATAGCTTCATTGGATTTTTTTCTGTATTTCAAACACTAAATAGTTTTAGTTAGTCAATAGTTTAATATTTTTGCTTATTTTAAATGAACAATTTGGAAATAAAATTTCAACTTAATTACTGCTGGTATATTTATGTGACTGTATTTTAAATCAATGTAAATGTTAATAAATATATCGGAATTTGAAAATAGTATATTACTCACATTTAACATAATAACATAAATAAAAGTCGTCCATCGGTATATTGGTTACCGACTCTACCGGATTGCTATGGCGTAGGGCCCGGGTTTGAATCCTAGACAAAGCATAGGTGTTTGTAAATGTACGGTGGCTATATAGCAGCCGAGCCGCAAGTACTCTCGTAGGGTTCGTGTAAGAGGAAGATACGTTAGAGCCCTCTAGGTCCCTTTTGAAGGGTGTTCTTCCAAATTGGGATGAAACCGAGCCAAAACGTACGATACCTTTACGATGCTCAAAGCTAAGGCGAACGACATGCATACATTTATCCCCTTGCCGCGATGAATTTCATGGGCTTCGATATGACATCGTCCTATATGTGGGTTTGGTAACAACAACAATGTATGATTAAAAATGCTTTCCCTTTGGGAACAAAGAACTTTTTTTAACCCAGTGCCCCTTAACCATAATTGGAAGTTTTACGGTCCTTTTTGAAGTTCGGGGTTTATGTTAATTTTTTCTTTCTTTTGGTTTTAAATGGAAAATAAATGTATTATTTTCACTAATATTTAATAATAAATAAAGAAATATTAATAACAAGTAATTGTAATATTATTTTAAATTTGGATGTTTTTTTTTAAAGGGTTGTATCATTAATTTTAAAGGGGAAATGTTCGAAAATCAAAAATTAGTTTGGTTTCAAAAATTTCCTTAAAATTTTATGAAACGTTGAAAACAAAAACCGTATGAAATTTTGAATTGTTTATTTTATGTATAATACATTAATTAGCATGATTTTGTGAGCCGTTTTTTTTATTTCATTTTTTACCTTTAAATTGAGTAAAAAAAAAATTTTTAATTTGTCTCTTTACAAAATTAAAGGGTTCTTTTAAAGGGGAAGCTAAAAGAATATTCGGTGTTTTTCCAAAACTAAATTAAAAAAAATTAAACAATTCTCTTCTTGATCAAAGGCAAAAAAATTAATTATCGGGAAGGGAATAATTTTTTAAAAAAATATGTACCCAAGAAAAAAACGATTTTTTTTTTGCTCAAGTAAATTTAAAAAAGAAAAATTTAAATTTTCCTCTTGAATGTTGTAATTTTTTCGTGGTAAAAAACTTTATTTATAAAAAACCTCGAGACCTTCCTTTCTCTTTATAAATTTCCCCTCCGGGAACAATAGAGGTTTTGAAGAAATAACATTTCCCCCCTTCGGGGGCCCCATTTACCATTTTAAAAGTTTTTATTGTTTTATATCAATATTTTTTAACTGAAACTTTTTTCCCAAATGGCAACCTCTTTTTATTTTTTTTAAAAACTTCCTTTTTTCCAAATCTTTTTTAGGGCGGTTGGTTTGGGGAACTAAATCGTAACGCTTTTGAATAAACTTAGAATGCTGTGAGGGAAAAATATCAAAATAAATTTTAATTTTTTCTTTTTTTTTTATTCTCTTTCCCTTTCTTTAAAATTTTTAAAGCTCTTAAAAGAAAAATATTGGGGTTATATTTGGTTTTGGAAAAAATTTTCTTGGGGAAAAATCAATTTTTGTGGGAAAGGGACTGAACTCAATAAATTTTGCTTTAGATGTATGAAAAAATAATAAAGAAATAACTGCGTTTTTTTTTCGGGAAAACGCTAGTTGGGGGAAAGCTCGTTTTCCCCCAAAAATTGTTTTAAAATCCGCCGGAAAATTTTTAAAGGAGATTTTGAGACTTTTAAAAAAAATTCTTCAGAAAATTCGATCTTGAAATTTTTTTCATCAAAAAAAGTTCCCAATTTCTCAATATTTGGGAAATTAGGGTTTTAAACTTTAAAAAACCTTTTCCCTTTTGGTTTGGGGTTTGAACTTTTTAGGGAAAAAATTTACAAAAAAAAAGGAAAAAGAAATTTTGGTAAAAATACCCATTAAAAACCCCATAAAAAATTTCATCGAACCCAAATTTTTATTTTTTTAAACTAAGCACTGATATTTCTTTCTTTCCAAATTCTTATAATTCTTTTTCATTTTAAAATTTCATTTTTCTTCCTTAATGGAAGGGATTTGTCTTTTTTTTTTAAAATGTTTTTTTCTAAAAAATTTATGGGTTTTTTTCATTAATAAATTTTTTAAAAAATTTTTTTTAAAGTCCTTTTTTTTTTTTTAAAATTTTTGTCTTTTAAAATTTGTTTTAAAAAAGCTTTTTTAAGTTTTTACCGATATAAATTTTTCTTGAAAAAAAATTCAAAAAATATAAATGTGATTCCTTAAATTTTTCAATTTTGGGTTTAAAAAAAAATATAAAAGAGTAAAAATTTTTCTTTCCAAAAACCCCCATCCTTTACAAACAAAATTTAAAAATTGAAAGCCATGGAGGTTTTGGGAAAAAAATATTTATTTTTTCTAGAAAAACCCCATAGTAAAAGGGGGCCTTTTTCCAAAACCCCCCCAAAAACCCAATTAATTCCCTTTCCTCAAAAAAGGGTTTTAAAATTCATTTTGGTGTTTTTAAATTGAAAATAAAATTTTTTCTGTTTTTTAAAACATACAATTATTTTTTAAAAAATGGGGTAAAATACTTTTTGGGAAATTTAAATTCATTATAAACCTTTTAAAGGTTTAATTTTTTTGGTTTAAATTCCCTTTTTTATTTTCGGTAACATTTGGGGTTTTTTTTTGAAAAAGAAAAAAAGGGAAAAAATTTTTAAATTTAAAATTTTTTCCCCCTTTTTTTTTGGGGGTTCCCTTAATAAGTGGACAAATATTTTTTTTTCCTTGGGCCCCTCCGGGGGGTTGGGGGGCCGCACCCCTTTTTTAAAATTTTTGCTTCGTTGGTTTTTCACCTCAGGAAAATTTTTTGGGGGCCTTAAAAACAATAAATATGGTAAAATAGCGGATTTTTTCTTTAAATTATAATTTCCTATAATTGTTTTGTATTTTAAAACCCTTTTTAATTTTAAAAATAAAATTTTAAAGGTAAAAAACAAGTTATTCAATTTTTTTTTTTTTAAAGGGTATTTCTTTTTTTAAACTCTCTCTCCTGCAGCCTTTTTTTAATGACATCAACTTCCTTTTTTTATTTATTTTTTTTGATATTCCCTTTAAAAAACATTTTTGCTTTTTTGATTGCTGATAGTTTTTGGGCATTTTTTGCGGATTTTTAACATTACCCCTTTAAAACATTTGCCCCCTCTTAGGGGAAAAATAAAGGGGGGCACATAAATAAGGAAATAAAAAAACTTTTTTAAAAACAAATATAATTCAAACATCGAACAATTTAAAAAAAAAATGTCTAAAAAAACTTTAAGTTTTGTTTAAACCAAATTTAGACTAAATCAATTTAAAAGGCTTTTTTGCCCTTTTAAAATAAGGTTTTTTTTTATTTTTTTTCTTTTTAAATTTTTGTATCTGTTTTTTTTTTTCTTCTGTATTTATCTTTACACATAAATAAAACAAATTTAAATTTTATGGTAATTACACCTGTTGTAATATTTTTACTAAAATCAACCCTAAATTTTGTCCTACCCTTTTTATAATGTTATTACTATTAATTTTAAATATTTCTTTAAAAGTTTTTTTTTATTACATTTGCTATGTTTAAAATGCATTCACACTAAAATTAACATTCTATAAATAATTAAGCGTTTGGGAAAATGTATTTATTTTTTGTAATTCGATAAACTGTAAAAATCGTTTTCTGTGTGAAAATTTACTTTGCTTTTTAAATAAAATTTGGGTTTTTAAAAATATATATTTCCTTTTTTATCTCACCCCTTTTTCTGTTCTAAATGGGGGAAAAAAGTCCCTCAAACCCATTTTTGTCAACTCCCGTCACCCTTTTGGGTACCGAAAAAACTTTCAGGGTTTTTTTTTAAAACTTTTCAAGTTCTGATTAATAAAAAATACAACATTAAAGGGTTATCTGTTTAATTCCATCTTTCGTTTGGTGAATGGTTTGAATTTGTAATCCTTTTTCTCTAAAGTGTGCTAAACATTACAAATTTTCAAGTTTGCTTTCTTATCTTTTCATTGTACGAAATTTTTCTTTGTTAATTTATCTGTGCCCGGACCAAATCTTCCATCTCTCTCTCTCATTCCAATTATTCGTTCCCGTATAATATAATCCAAATTTAAAAAGGCGGGGTGCTCCTTCCGTAAAATTTTCCTAAAGTAATAAATAGCAAAGCTTATTAACTTTATTATCAGTTGAATTTAACTCGTGAAATACAGATATAAGTATTCAATTCATTTTTTGTTGTTTTTTTTTCCCAACCCTCCCCCCTTAATAAATTTCGGCTCCGAGATTCTTTAAAAATTTTTAAAATATGATTTTTTAAATATTTTTCTTTTAGAGCGGTTTTTGGGAAATAATAAATTTGTTTCTTTATTTTATCAGGTGGTTTCTGTTTTTATAGATACTTAGAAGTGAGAAGTATTGCATTGCAGCGATACTTTGCTGCATCACGGTTTTCAACTTAAACCTGCGAATGGTTTTTTTTGAAAACGAAATTTATCAAACATAAATTGCGCTCAAGATTGTAATATCGATTACAATGTGCAAATAAACGGATTGATATCGACTTGTAAAAACTAAGTGAAATAATTGAGAAAGAAATACCTCATTCTCTAAGTAAATTAAACATTATTTGATCAAGTCATTATTATTATATTATATATGTCTGTGCACATGAAAAATAATAAAAACAATAATAATAGTTTATTTTATCTTAAATTTTTAAGGCGAATAAATGTTTGTAATGAGTTCAAATCTAATATAAAGATATATATTTTTTTTATGTAGACCAAAGGATTATGTTTTTCCGAAGTGGCTCAAGGTCATTTGGGTTGGCCACCATGGCTTAACCCTTTATCTACGGATGGTACTTATAAGTACCACTTACTTTAAAATTACATAGAATAACAATTTTTGCGAATACTCTAACGATACTTAGTAGGAATATTCTTTTAAGTCCACCCTTCCAAGATATATGGTAGCATGGTTTCTATGATGAATATTTTAACGGGGAAGGCGAATAGTTTTATAGGAAATAATGCGTTTTTAGCTGAGGGTGTTTTCAGCGGATTGCGAAGATTGACATTTTTGATCCGAAAAAGTAGTTAATGTCAAAGAGTGTCTTATTTATTTGTATGTTGATTAAGACCTTAGAAAGCGAATTGACAATTTATTTTAAGTGGTTAGTGTATAAAATAATTTTACAGTTGAATATTTTTTTGGGAATTAATTAGTTTAAAAACAATTAAATTTCCCCCAAAGTTGGGGTTTTTTTTAATTTTTTTTTACGTATTTTTTTTAATGTGGGATTAAAAAAATTGCATGAAAAAAAACTTTTATAACCATAACCGTGATCGGGGTTAAACCATAGGTTCTCAACGTGGGCGATAACGCCCCTTGAGGCGTTCAGGCTTTCGGGTGGGCGAAAAAACCCCAGAGTAAGTTGGGGGTGAGATGGTATGGAAGGGCATGGGCAGTTTAAAAAATATGTTTAAAACAAAAAAACGTTGATTACGTACTAACAAAAATTTTAATTCTATTTCCCAATTTTGATTACGTTGTAAAATTACATATTCTGGCAATAGCTATTTCAATTAAAAATTGGGCAAAAAAAAATTTATATTTATTAGTTTTATAATATATTTTTTAAAAATTTAAATTCTTTTTTCACCATATTTTGTACCATTTTCTGGGTGGGGGGGGCGGTATCGCAATATTCACTAGGAAAGGGGGCGCCAGTTCAAAAAAGGTTGGAAAACTATGGGAAAAATTTATAAAATGTTTTGAATTTAAACCCTATCAGATTCTGTTTTCAAATAAAAGCTTCAATAAATTAGGAAAGAATGTTGAAAAAACGACACCCTAATTTATGTTGAGTTATCAATAAACTAGGAAAGAATCTAAAAGAAAACTATCGTCATTTAATTGGCTCGGAAAAAAAATACTTTTGCGTTTATTTTAGCTGTTTTCTTCTGGTACCTGAATCAGGGGTTTAGTTTAAAACTTTGATCTCCCAAACTCTTAAACAAATTCATCTTACCCCCCCTGTAATTCCCCAATTAATCTTTTTTGGGGTTTTTGTTTATTTTCTATCAAGTTAAGGAATGGAAAAATATTTTCATAAATCAAAATCTCTTTTGATCTCATAGTTTCTTAGAAGTTTATTATTTGTGAGATATATTGAAATTTAAAAAAGGGGATACAATGCTATTTATTTGACTAGTAAGTACTTTTAGATAAAATTATTCAAACGTTTTAGTTTTGAAGTTTTTATTTGAAGTTGTGAAATTAAGTTCAAATATATGTATAAATGTTTAAAATTTACTAACAACTAAGCCCTGTGAACTACATTTGCAAAAATTGCACATAATTTAATACACATTTTTAATAAGGAATGGGAAAAAAAGATGGAAATATTTTTTAAAGACATGCGTTTTTAATACTTTTTATGAATCTTATTTTGGAATTGAAAAAACATAAGAAAAAGAAATTGAACGTATTGCATTACATAGCAGAATGAAAGTGTAACATTTTTCCATTTCAAAAATAAACTTACTTTTTTCTTTTCGTCCCGGTATACGATGTTTGAA
>BMAV01009339.1:3439-18276 GCA_019973955.1 Trichonephila inaurata madagascariensis
AGAAGGAGTAATTAAATCTACCCGGAGTGGTCATTTAATTTGTTCAAAATCTGTCATGTCGCGAGCTTGATAACTCAAAAAATTATAAATGTATTGCTATGAAACTTTTCGACCCCGATATATATATATATATATATATTATTTTCTGAGGGATGTACCAAAATAATTCTTACTGTACGAATATTTTTTGAGTTATAACCTGTTAATTAAAGTAATATACTTATAAATATCACATTTTTTATAAGTTTTATACACATAGGTCTAAAATATTTACATTTTAATAAAACGCATTAAAGCTTTAATACGCTTCCTAGATAAATGTATGTGGCTCATTATAGTAGTACTTTTATTGATTTAAGTTTATTACTTTTTCTTTAACTGCCTAAAATGATTTTTAAGAAATTGCTGAAATTTCTGTTATAATTGTGATTTTTATAAAATTTAAGCAATTTATTTTAAATATTGCTGTATGGTTAAATATTAACATATTTATTGGTATTGACCCCTAAAAAAGTATTTATAGTGTTATAGTACGCTATTTTTTAAAAGTACTCTGAACGTGTTCGGATATCTTAAATTAGTTAATTTGAAAAATTACAAATTTTCTGAAAGGAAGCAAAACAAAATACATTCTGACATAACAAAAATATAATATACATTTATACTGATATGATATACATATAAATGCATCAGTATTGCACAATGTATTTGTGTGATAATTAATTTGTCAATACTAAGGTAGAAACAAGATTAAAAATTACTAGTGACTTCCATGGGCTTGTCACATACAAAATTATATACAAAATTTAATACTTACCTTAATAATTTTTACGGTTTATAATTAGAATTGTATTGTAGCTTAAGTCAAAGTACATTATTATTGAATTCAGTACATTGTTAGTGTATGGAGGGAGGTGCGATAAAAATTATGATTGAAAATTGGGTCGCAAATATTTAAAGTTTGAGAAGCACTGCCTTAAATAATCTATTTATTATAGAATCTTCAAATTTTTGAGGCGTTTGTAATGTGAATATGACAAGTCTTGGTGGTGTTTCTTTGTATATCTTTCAAAAAGCTACCCTGAATTGTGCACTTTTGAAAATTATTATAAACCTTTTATTCTTCTTTCTTCAAATGCAATAAAAGGGCAAGTTATAGACCAGTGATTCCCAAAATAGTCTATATCTATGCCCAGGTGTCTACGTCAGGAGGAAAAAAAATGGAGGTCCATGTGGTATAAGTGGGAGTCTGATTGTGTGGCTCTCATTTAACTAGTTTATAACTTTAATTTTAACTTTCAATGAATTGAATAAATATTTCACTTACACACAGGCTGTTACTTATTTACCTACGTAATATTTTATTATAATATGAACATATATATCTTTCTCGAATTATGGAATAGCGTGAGAAAGTTTTTAATTTCTTTTACATGAAAGAAAAGTTCAGAACGGTGGCTAATCTTCATAACAAAAAAACAGAGAAAAAAAAAAGACTGGACGTTACTAACAGAGAAGATGTTAGATTCAATCTAACAAAATTGATGCCAAATGTTGAAAATTTGTTAAAAAGCATCAGATTCATCCCTCCCCTTCAAACAATTTATTTGTTTCTCGGTTATTTAATGCAACAGATTTAATTAATAAATGTTCAAAATTAAAGATGTGCTGGTTTTCTTAAGTTTTTCACACTACACTTCACTACAATTAAAATTTTTAATGTTTTAAAGTAAAGAGCTCTATACCAGCTATCAAAAACACATTTAAGTTGATGAAATTGCAAAAATTCAATATTAAGTAAGCAGGGGTCTACCCCAAATTAAAAACATGGTAAGGGATCAATGAGACAAAAAAGTTTGGGAAACTGTTATATACTATTCAGCAATAACAAGTAACATTTTAGTAATAATTTAATTGTGGTAAGCAGAAAACAGCACTATTCAGCAGTAGATGTACTGAAGGATCTTCATTATCGTGTCTCAAAACCTAAAAGCAAATCTTCTACAATTGTGAAAATTTTTGCAACTAGTGTTCACCCTTTTCGAAACGAAGAGGAAAAATGAAAAAGGATCTGTGGTGCAAGGAGTGTCGAAAGTGTAATGTAGATAGAGGTCGATTTCCGCCGTCTCCACGAGACATTAACTCCGCAAAATGTGGGCCACACGGGGCGCCTGTCACAGGCAAGAAAGAGCCGCCTTGTTCTCCTTCCCGCACTCGCTGATGGATGACGCCTTCCCTGTTTCGCGAGGCACGGTCAGTGTTTACAAGTTTTGAGGAGTACTTTTCGGGTGCTACAGAGTAAATGGTGTAGAAAATGCTTGGGATAGTGTATCTCAGGGCTTCTCAAACTTTCAATATTTACGACTCAATTTTCAATCATTATTTTTAATGCACCCCCCCTACAGGTAACAATGTATTGAATACAGTAATAACGTACTTTGACACTAAATCTACAAAACTACCTTGATTATAAATTTAAAAATTATCAAGATAAATAGTAAATTTGTATATTTTACTTCTAAGTAACAGATATTTTAAGTAACAAGATAAGAGTATCATGTTACTTTCCTTTTCTAAATTTTAAATTGGAACAGATTGCAAAATAATTTTTAATTAAAGAAGGTATACCAAGGTTATACCAAGTACTCAAATACTTCGTTACAGAAAGGTTCTCAACTGTTTGATATGAAATCTGAAATCTTCATAGATTTCATATCAAATGTCGAATTCAAAAGGCAATTTAGTAATGAATCACTCTTTGAATTTTCAGCAGGGGGATGATGAATTTTCTGCACTGAAAACTGATTATATTTCGTATACTACTTCTACTTCCAACTCTGGTAATTATTAAACTTGCCCTTGTGATTTAGTATTGATAAATTAATTATCAGATATGTTTTGCAGTGCTGATACATTTATAAGTATATTATATCAGTGTAAATGCGAATTTTTCTCATTATGTCAGAATGTATTTTGATTTGCTTCCTTTCAGTAAATTTATAATTTTTTAAATAATCTTTTTTTAGACTTTTCGCGATGTGCTCGCCCCCCCCCCCTGTAGGATTATCACGTCCCATGGGGGAAGCGCTCCACAGTTTGAGGGCCACTGGTGTAACTATTTTTAACTCGAAGAAGTAATTTCTATTATCATAATAATTAAAAAGATTATCGCGCATTGTGTAACTGGTTAGCGTTAACAGTGGACTTGCAGAAATAGTGAATGGTGGTGCAGTTAATGTTGCATTAGGGCAAAAGAAGTGCTCACTCTCTGGTCAGTGTATATCAGAGTACACCTGGGAATATGTAACACACACATACATGTATGTCTGTTGTGAGTATATGTGTTTGTATTTATAGTCACAAGACTGCATACACCCAAGAACATTGCGTCAGTTAAAAAATGAAGCAAGATGTTATTTAACAAAATCTGGTGGGGAAAAAAAAAAAACGAGAAAACTCAAAGTACGGAGAAAATAAATAACAATTAATTGAAATATGCATGTCTCAAAATTCTGCATACAACACGAAAGTAGTAATATATTGCGTCTAATTATGTATTATAATAAAATTAATATTTAAATATATGTATATCAGTGCTTTTTAATTTTTCAATATTTTCGACCCAATTTTCAATCATGATTTTCATCGCCCCTTCCTTCCATACAATAATAATATATTGAACGCAATAATAATTTACTTTGATGCGCTGAAACTGTAATATACGGTTTTAATTATAAACCGTACAAATTATCAAGAGAAGCTTTAAATTTTGTATATGACAAGTCCATGGGAAACAGTGAATCACTGAATTTGTTTTCCTAACTTAATATTGTTATATTAATTATCAAATGCATTGTGCAGTACTGATACATTTATAAATATATTGAATCAGTGTAAATTTCTGTTTTATATTTTATTATGTCAGAATGATTTTATTTTGCTTCCTTTCAATAAATATGTAATCTTTTAAATCTTTTATCTTCGACTTTCCGATACGCTCGTGTCCCTCACGTAAGGTTACCACGTCCCACTAAGGGAGGGGGGCTCTCCACAATTTGAGAAACGCTGATGTATATATAATATTAATACTTTGTTCGACCATTTTTCGAAGAAACTGCGTTCAATCTCCTGGGCATCGATAAAACAAGATTTTTTGTGATATCCGGAGTTATTTCGGTCCACGCATTAGATTGTGCATTTCTTAAAGGATCTTTGTCAGAAATGCAGAATTTTTTATGTGTAACCACTTTCCACTCGGTTGCTGGATATTTGTTGGGAGTGATTTCGTGAAAAGGGATAGATGTGTGTAACAGGATGTGACGTAAGTTCGCGCTACTTGATTTGACCAATGAGAGTTCGTGGCGGTGTCTTTTCGCTAACCTCGCATGGGGGTCTAATTCTAGTAGCCATCAAGCACTCGAGCGCTTGACTCTAAATCCGTTAGTCACGATATTGGGTGACATAAGTGCGGCAGAATGCTTATTTGAAAATGGACAGACAGTGATTTCGATGGTCGTATACATTTCTTCGAATCAAACGGTTAAAAAAAAATTAAAGATTTCCTGCATTTTGTACTTTTATCATATAACAAAGGTGATTCTGCTCTTTTAAAAAATTATCTTTCGCTTTCCCTAATTTTGAGGGGTGATTTTAAGTTTAACTTCAGTTTGCCAAAAGCTGAGTCGCGCATAGCTTTCATGAATGATGAACTCAAGCTCGAAATGAACACAAATCAAAATGTTTCGACTGCTAACAGTGGTACTGTTATTGGCGCTGTTTTTCCACGGTTTTTAAATACTTTGAAATCACAAGTATATGTGTCATATTTTAGTTATCATAAGTGTATTGTCTCCGCTCTTCCCCAAATGGAACAAGAATAATTATTTTTGATAAAATATTGCATTACTCCTTTTGTTAATTAAATACAATTTTCATTAAAGATATAATTATTCGATAGAAAATTATTTCCAATCATACCCGATTTTCATATTTTTTTCAGGAAAAAAGTTAATATTGCGTATTTACTACGATAACATGTCAGAAGTTGCACATCATATGCGACTACTGTAAGACTCGATTCTTTTTTTTTTTTTTTTTAAATTCTTTTTCTCAAATTTACCCCATAAATCTTCAATGGGGCTTAAGTCTAGTGAGTGTAGCTGCCAAGAGATACCGTATACAGGAACCATTTCGTCTCAAAATGCCCTGAATGCTTGGGGTCTTTGTTGTCCTGTTTGTAGATCCACTATTTGACTAGCCCCAATTTGTCCGCAGATTGTTTCTCATCATCTTCTAATATCTTAAGGCAATACAGCCGGTTTGGGGTATCTTAAATAAACAACAAATTTCCGCATCCATCCGATGATATTGAACCTAAAACCATTACACAACCGCCACAGTGCTTCATTGTAGGAATCAAGCAGGAATCCTCCATTTCAGCTTTTTATATTCTCCAAACTATCCCATGGATTTCACTTCCAAATATGTGATATTTACTCTCATCCGTAAATAAGACACATTTAACCCCTTGAGCCCCATATAACCACTAGTGAATACATGTTTTGTATCGGGCAAAATCCCATTATAACCTCATGTGGATACATGGCTTATTTAGATGTACAACCAGTAACTAGCACAAGAAGTATTATAAGGTAGATTTTCTTTTATTGGAATTGTATAAAATTACAAAAGTTAAGTTACAAAATGTCTTGGTTACGAAAATTTTAAAAATAAGAAAATTTGAATTAAAATTACGAATATTTGCGAAATTGTTCGAAATGTTTCTTGAAACAAAAAAAAGTGTGTGTGTGTACTTATGTATGCACGTAAGAAATTATACTTCTTTGGCGTAACAAGATTAAAATCTTTAGCAGGGCAAGCTGGGCCAAGAACGAAAGGCGATCACGAGCAGAGTTGAACGATTCTAACCTTCAGTCAATCGGACCAGCCAAACCTGAGATAATCACGATTTAAATAAATTTAAACACCCCCGCACAGGGACAATAGGACCAATAATATGGGGAGGGGGTCGAAGGTGGGAATGATCTGTCCTGTTCTGCATATTTCTAGAAAAAGCATTTTTCGTATCCGTTCCTACGGAATGCAAAGCAAAGGTTCGCTGACGTAGGGGTATAGCTCAGTGGTAGAGCATTCTACTAACGATCGAGAGGTCCTCAGTTCAAACCCGGATGCTTCCTTCTTCAGGGATGTGAAGAGAAATATTTTTTTGAGAAATTCGAAGGCAGGAATGATCTGTCCCATTCTGTATATTTCTAGACAAAGCATTTTCGTATCCGTTCCCACGGAACGCAAAGCAAAGGCTCTCTGACACGGAGTGTATAGCTCAGTGGTAGAGCATTCGGCTGCAGATCGAGCGGTCTCCGGTTCAAACCCGGGTGTCCCCTTCTTCAGGTAAGTGAAGAGAAATATTTTTCTGAGAATTTCAAAGGCGGGAATGATTTGTCCCTTTCTGTCCCGCGTGAGTCACATCCGTGACGGGGTGCGCGCGCATTGTAAAAATTTACCCTCATCTTATTTCTCTAACGCCCCAAAAGAAGTATAACTTCAAAAACTTTTCCACATGCGTTACGTAAGAGTATTGTCTTTTTTTGTTCCAATTTTTCATCTTCTATGTATCATAGTCACTGTCGTATTTCATTGGTTACCGGCAAATATTCTCATTCAGTATCTCTTTCGTTCAAATCCAACGACTATGCCATATTGGCGAGAAAAAGTAAAAATAAACAACAAAAATAGTTACACAAACTTTAGAAGTGAAACGAAACACGAACGAACGTGCGCCTTAGTCAGGGTCAAAAGGAAAAATTAAACGTGTACGTTGTAACGTCAATGTCAAAATCCTCAGATATCCCAGATTTCTAGGGACACTTGAAAGTATAGTCTGGTGCGTTAGGGGTTAAAACAACTTTGTTTTTCTGCAGATATATTCTGAAAAATTTAATCTCTTCTAATGTTTAACCTATCCAGGGGTTTTTCACAACGTGGAACTTTATCATGATAGCCTTTAGGTCTGCTAATTCTGTGAACTGTCTCAGCATTCACAGTTTTATTTTGGTATGTGTCAAAGTTTGGTTTGTATTGGTTTTTTCTAAGTGGTTTTTTCTTGGTGTTCTTTAGGGTGGAGAAACCATCTCGGTCACTTAAAGTCCATCCTGGGCTGACCACTTCGTAGTTGTTTAAAGATGTGATCTCTTGAATTATAACTTGTAATAACTTTTTAAACACGTTCGCTGCTTTTCCCGATTATACTCGAGATTTCCCCATTAGATTGGTAATTATTTCGAAAACATACTATAATATTTCTCAAATTTAGAAACATTTTCTTTTCAAAAGACATTTCAAAAGCCATTAGCAAAAAAAGAATAATCTCTCCTTATTATAGACGGCTCAAAATTATGATTTTCTTTCTTATAGTACGTCCAAAATCACATAATTTTGTGGCTGTAAGCAGATTGTGACGAGTGACATCATTATTTTTGCATACTTCTGATTTAGACTTGAATTTGACTTACTATAAAATGTTGTTGTACTCATATCTTTAAAGCATAAATGTATTTTTTCTATCTAGGACTTATGCTTTCATAAATAAATACTTTTGTTGGGTGTATGCAGACTTCTGTGACTGACTGTATGAAATAAGTTATAAATTGAGCGAAATAATATATTATAGAAGAGAAAGAAAAAAGGAAATTTGTTTTCGAAAAAAATGATGCCCTGTAACTTTTTTACTAAATAGCATTAAAAGGAATTGAAATTGCTTCAGCTTTTCTTAAATTGTACTGAAATATAAATTAAATTTTTATTATTTCTCAAATAGACGATGAAAGTCGTCCACAATAACAAAAAAAGAAAACTAACATTACAAAAACCTAATTGGCAACAGTTTCTGTGAGGAAAAATTACCTTGATTTGTTTTGATTGATGGCTAGCGGGAAATGAGAATCTTGCAGAAACATTAACGTTGAACAGACATATTTGGAAAATGAACGGTTGTTCGTATTCATGATTGATTGTTTCTAAATCTTTCAAAAAAAATTTTCTGTGTTGTAAGGTGTTATTTTTTATGAAGTGCTTTTAAAAACAGAGAAGATCGATTATCCGTACATTCTTGTGGTTCAAAATGTATTTTGTGCTTTTTATCAAATTAATCACTCTATGAGAAGTAAGCTTTCACGAGTCACAAAACAGTTATTTATACGATTCCCAAACGCATCGAAAACGGAACTTGCTAGCTCTGCAGTCGATCCGAAGTCTCACAATGAGGCTCTGTTAGCAGCTTTTGAGGAATGATCGCGACTCCGGTGGGCTTTATCTCCTCAACTGAGACATCAGGGAATCTGTGAAATGGATGGAACTATTCGGAAGGCGCGCTTTGTCAGAGACGTTATAGGATTTTGATGCATCACTTTACTTTTGCAAGGTAGCATTTAAAAGATAGACGCGTGGCTTAGAAACACTATGTCTTTGTTAGATTCTGTCCTCACATCTTAGTTTGGTTTTTTTTTCATTCACATTAAGAGATGGAGAAGAAAAATACAATTAATTATTGTAATCACAGATGATAATTTATAAATTTTGTGGTAATTTACAGAGAGGTTAATTTAGTTCTCAAGAATCCATTACATTAAAAGAAATTAGGCAAAATGATACTTCGTATTGATACTCGTCCTTATTGCCATATCCGCTAATCACTATTATTTTATTTAGCACGCAATGAGAAAATTTTTTTCGAATAACCACTTAAGAAACAGCTATTGTCTTTGGAAATGTACTAACTCGTCATCCGATCCCTTTTCAGAATAAAAAATATTGTTAAAATATGTTTTGGTGAATTAAATTTACGCTTTTATAAATCGTTTGGTCGTTATAATTATCTATTTATGACACATTCGCTTAAATAAACCGTTTTCTGTTTCTACGTAACTGATAACTGTTTCTGTAACTGGTTTTGTAGAGTAGAATTTGTGAAAAACAGTAGTTCCGTATATAGTTCATGTTTTAAAAGTTGATGTTGTGACTCTAATTTGTAAAGAAGTTTATTGAGTATTAATGGTTCTAGTAGAAAAGTGTCTTTCAAAGTATGATAGAAATAAATTTGTCGGAAGAAAATACGATTAATCAGAAAGAAATATGAAGCAAATGAGAAAAGAAAAACAATTATCTAAAAAAAAGATGAAGAAATATCGATATGGATAAACGTGAGGATGATAATCAGCAGAAGAGAATTTGATGTTATAAAATACATTGTTCCAATTTAAATGCTGATATTTCCACAAATTTTAGTTGTTTCCACTATGTTTCTCATTTTTTAAAATAATAATCAAAAATCAAAAAATGAATAAAAACTGAAGCAAAGTACTTGAATGTTTTTTCTTATGCTTCCAGTTTTCCATGTTATTGTTATTATTTTTTTTTTTAAAAAAAATGCTTTTTAAGTAATGAAAACTGTTCCTTGTATGGCATTGCATCAGTGGCTCACGCAAGGGGGGTGTCCTAGGGGTCCGGACCCTCCTCCCAAAGCCCTTGATTTTTTTCCCGATTGATTATAATTTTAAGTATATAATACGTAAAATTTAATTAAATATGTCTTTAATGATTAATTTTATTAATTAATACTAATTATTTATTCAATAATTAGTTTTTTGCTGTTTTTTGTTCCCCAAAATCGACAAAAACAAAAGGAGCATGATACAATAATGGTGGCCTTTCTCCCCGGGCGCCCCCCCCCCACCCCCTTAGAAAACTTCTGTGTGCGCTACTGCATTGCATAGATTTTTCACTTTTTCTTTTTAAAGCACGTTTATTTTGTATGATAATTCTTTTTAAAACAATATTTTTATGACAATGTTAAGTATCGAAAAATTCTAAATTTTAGGAGAGAGAGAAAAAAGACTTAAGAAATCTTTTCCTAAATTTTTGTTATGTAGGAATTTCAAAAAATACAAAATCATGAGTTCTAACCTATAAATACAGACCGGGGGGGGGGGACAAATGGGAAAAAAAGAGAAAAAAAAAAGATAAATGAATTTTTTGTTGAAAACATTCTACATATTTAATTGTTTTTAGTTCAAATCTCTTTCTTTTTGCGTTCTTTGAAATATATTTTCATGGAATCTTATTTTATAATTAATTTTTTTTGCCTCTCAAAGCAATTTATAATAAAACATACAAATATACCTGTTAGGTTATTGTATCACTAACATTCTCTAAAAAGTTGTCGGAATAACTCAATAAACAAAAAAAATTACGATTATAATATTTTAATTATATAATCTAAACAACAATTTTATTAATGTGTCGGCTGGATGCCGTAGTTGCTTTAGCGCTGGTCTTATACTGCGGGCTTGACCCCAGCCCAAGTCTGTGGATTTTCGTGAAGCAGAAAATAGACAGCATCCATGTCGTATGATTATGCAGTATGTTAAAGCTCCCTAGAGTGTTTGTTTGGTTTGCGTGCTCTCGGCAAAATTAAATCCCTAGTACAGTTTCGCATCGTCACAGCTCAGGTACCTCCTTCTGAAGGGGAAACTGGGGTTCAAAATTATATTGTAGCAATTGGTATCGCCTATATGGTGCCGCGCCAGTGGCGCACACAAGGGGGGGGGCCTAGGGGTCCAGACACCTCCATAGCCTTTGATTTTTGTTCCGATTGGTTATAATCCTATGAATATGTAACGTAAAATTTAATTATGTATATTATTAATAATTAATTTTATTAATCAATGCTAATTATTTATTCAATAATTAATTTTGTATTGTTTTTGTTCCCGAAAATCGACAAAATCAAAAGAATATGTTGGGTGGCGTATTGGAGCATGATACCAAAATGGTAAACTTTCGACCCTGGACAAATTTTGACCTTGAAAAATTTTTGTGTGCGCTACTGTGCCGCGCTAATAAGTGATACTAGCTCTCAGGAAATGTATCATGTCAGCAATGGTAATTACCGATCCGCACCCCCATTAGAAGGAATAGAAAATTTTACTAACGATTTTTCCGTCTCGTTGGAAATAAATGGTGTCATTCCCATCTTCACTTAATGATAATTATATAAATATTAATAAATATCTCTCAAATCTAAGCGAACCGTACTTATTTCATTATTTTAGAAACGGAATTATCTTTCCTTTAAAAAAAAAATACTTAAAAATGCATTGATATTTAATCCTACCCATTTCTTCATATAAAAGACACTGAAATCAACATCCAACAACATGAAATGAATGCAAACACGCATTTACAACAAAAAATGTTTACTTTCCCATCCCTTTAAAAATCGTCGGAAGGGATTAAAATGTATCTGAACTGGATTTAACACTGTTTTTCGTAAATCCCTAAGACCCTCGCACACCTTCCCTTTCTGACAGGAGAAGGTGGGGGTGCCGCTTCCGCTGCGTAGGTGGGGCCGGAGAGGGTCACGTGTCGGTAGGGGGGAGGACTCCCATTGGCTGGCCGCGGACGTTACGTCGGGGGGAAGGAAGACAATGAAGTTGTCGCGTGCCTAGGGGAGATCACATGAATATCCTCCTTTAACGACACCGCGTTTCCATTCTTATTCTCGTTCTCTTTTTTTTACAGCTATTCAACCCCCCTCCCCTCTTCCCGTAACGATGAGGGCGTATCCGGAGGTTTCACTTATTTATTTATCCAGATTTTTGTCTCCTCCGAAAGCTCTCCTGATGTTCAGGGGAGAGATAGGAATGCGGAACAAGTGCTGAGAGGAACGTTTGCTTGGTATTCTTTATTAGCAAAAAGGCTCGTTCGATGAAATGATTCCCCTTTTCTTACAGTAAATTGACCATTATGATTCTAATTTAGTTTCGTTAAGAAGAAGGGAAGGGGGATATGAGTTAGTAATTTCTGAATACTTCGTGTGTATGTGTGTGTGTTTTAAACTCATATTTTGCCCCCCCCCCCAATTTAGGTATCCACCCTATCTAAAATCAATTAGCCTTTTATCAGTTTTAAAATACAGGGTTATTTATATTTCCTTCTCGGGGTTTGAAGCGTTATAGTAGAACTAAGACGAATACAACAAAAAGTAGCATTTTAAAGCATACAGAAACCATTAAAATTTTATTTGCTTACCTTACAGGTGATTCAGGTTACCAAGGTGTGTAAAACCTTGGTTACACGGCATACATCAATGCGATAGTCCACTTTCTGCCACACTCTACTCAGTATCGTACTATCAATGTCATATGATCCTCAAACTTGATTTTTACATATGACCAAATTTCCGTACACCTTTGACCAGTGAAGAAGTAGAACTGCACGAAAGGATAACTCGTGCTGTCAATAAGGTTGATAGCGCCATGTTGAGTAGAGTATGACAAGAACTGGACTATCGTAATGATGTGTGCCGTGTAACCAAGGTTTCACACATAGAACACCTGTAATGTAAGTAAATAATTAGTTGACAGTTTGTCATGAACCAAGGGTTGCTGGTGAAGTTGCAGATATCGAATGTGAACAGACATTATAATAAAATCAACACCTTTACTTTACTTTCAATTTACTATCAGAAGGTTGTTTAAACTATGAGAGCGGTAAAATTAATTACTAACCTAAATACCTATAATACAGTGCTTCTCAAACTTTCAATAGTTGCGATCCAATATTCAATCATGATTTTCATCGCCCCCCCCCCCTTCCATACACTAACAATGTATTGAATTTAATATAATACTGTTCTTAGACGCTGAAACTACAATATGACTTTAACCTGTTAAATGCCACAAGCGTATATAAAAGTTTCGCTTAGCCAAAGTGCTAACTATCCCGGACGTATATATACGTCTTTCCGGAGTACGATCTTTTCTGAGCACTGCTATCCATAAAATTATTTCTAAGGCTTTGGAATGTAATAAAAGGACCTTGACAGTGTTTGCGAAGGATTTACTTATTTCATAGGGTTTGCTTATTTATTCCTATTCACCCCCACCCCCCCAATATACTACATACGCTCATCTGCGTGTTAAACGGTGGCATTGGGGAGTGAATCACATAATTTTTAATCGGTAGTTAAAAGATTAATAATAAACCGTACAAATTATCAAGAAAAGATGTAACTTTTATATATAATTTTATATATGACAAGCGCATGGGGTCACTGGTAATTATTTGAACTTGTTCACCGGTTGTGTTAAACATACTTTTAAGCCACATATAAATTTTCTTTTCTTTTTATTCAAAAATATTCCCATTTGTTGACGGCTTAACAACAACAAAGAAAAAATGCGCTAAACTTTCAGCAGTGAGAAAAGTAAAAGTAATTATACATTTTTCTTAGAAAATAAGCATTTATCTGTGGAGACAGTTTATTCACACTGTTTTATAATTAATAAAAATAGCATTCAAATTTAACACATTAGTTTCATTTGATTTAATTACGTTTAATATTATAATAAAAACTGAAGAATTTTCCTCAGGACTTCTTTTGTGATGCATAAAAACTTTTATTACGCATAAAATATTTTAGTTATTGCTTTCATTATTTTTTGATAATATTTCACACTTAATTCGTGGAAATAAATCTTAGGCAAAAGAGAGAGAGAGAGAGAGAAATTTTGTGTTTTTGTAGCATTGAAGAGGTTTTTTTTAAAAGAGAATTAAAATTAAATAGCAATTACAATGAAAGTTTTTTTTTCAATTATTTCTCTCTTTTTCCTTTCGGTGAATTCTTTTTCACACGCTTCAAATTATTTAATTTATCAATTAAAATTATATTCACACTCTTACACAACTCCATAGATTTTGTATGCATGTTCTACGAATACGTTTATTTAATAATTGGAATAAGTAGCTTTATCACTTATAGAAAATTAGATCAACAATTTGCTTATATATTATTATTTCTTAATTTTACTTTATACGTTTTGCTGCTTCATTTCGTCTCTCAATCAAGAGCGCATAACTCTCATAAGGCCTTACAGTCTAGGGCAGGGATAGCGAACCTTTATGGATCAACGTGCCATTTTTTCTAAAGAAATGTTTAATGAGGTATAGACGTGCCGCCAAATAATTTTGATTTGTGATTATTAGAAAAAGAATAAATTTAAATACTAACAACTCATAACTCTTTATTTACTACGAAAAAATACATTTCGCGCTGTATAGTAGTAATGTTTTAGTAATACGGGTAATACAAATTAAAATAACATTACTGACTTTTGTTGTTGCAGATTAGATGACAAATAACTTATATTAGAATTAGTCAAGATGTTACTCTTAGCAAAATGCATGCTGAATTGGAGACTTGCCAAACGGTTTCTAAGCGAGTCTTTAATATTCATCTTTGAAAATAAAGTCTCACAGGCATAGGAAGATGAAAATATGGTTAAAATAGATGAGACAACTTCTTCAAACAGTTAAATGAGTTTGGAATCCATTACATACATATCCGTTATCTACATATCACTATTCCAGAATATAAAACACATACCACTTTGTAGCCTTAATTAATCATGCCATATTTCTCGATCCACTAAGTTTGAAATTCTCTATTACACTTACTATCTCTTGCACTTTTATTTATTTATTAATTTGCTGAACTAACCATGTTAAATAACACGGTTAAAAATTGTAAATATAACACAAATAAAGTTACAGTCGTATTAACGGAATTTACTATTCTGTGCGTAGACAAACTTAGCATCATCAGCAATTGCAGTCTACGACGTAATTAAGGCAAGGCAATAACAAACGAGTCTGCTCTTCGCCACCCCACGACCAATCACTCGCGTTTGTTCGTAATACTTCGTGTGAACTTTGTTATTTTGAGCTAAAATGCAAACCGTTTTGATCGGTGGCGTGCC
>BMAV01009339.1:21540-69425 GCA_019973955.1 Trichonephila inaurata madagascariensis
TTTTTTTTTCTAAATTGAAATTTATCAAACATAAATCGTGCTCAAAGTTAACACACGAAAATTATACACAAGTATACACATGCATTATGATCGACTTGCAAAAACTAAGTGAAAGAGTTGGAAACAGATATCTCACTAATTAAATAAATTAAACAGAGAGAGAGAGAGAGAGTATTTGATCATTGTATTATTATTATTTTACTATCTATGTTTGTATATATGAAAAACAATGAAAACAATTATAATATATCAGTCTGTTTTAAATTTTCACTCCAACAGATGTTTGTAATGGATCCAAATCTAATATAAAGATATATATTTTTATATGCGGCCAGCTGAATCGTAACGTTCTTCCGAAGTGGCCCGCGAGGTCATTTGGGTTGGCCACCCCTATGTTAGTCCATTGTCCATTAATGTCTACTCTTTACACACATCCTTCCTTCATTTGATAGCAAAATTCGTGGCAGAGTCGGCAATAATGCGGTAGAAAAAGTTTTCTTGCTTATCAGCGGTATTGTGGATTGATGCTTAACAAAGGCGTCTCAAAAATGACTTGCGAAAGTTAGTTTACGAAAATATATAATATTGTTAACATCACCTATGCCATGGGAGTGTTTAAATTCAATACATACATTGAGGGAAATTAAGATTTTTCAATTTCATAACAGCCTTATAATTCAGAAAAATAAAATAAAAGGAAGAAGTGATTTTGTGTGTGTGTGTGTCTATTTACAATTTTATTAATGTTTAACTTTTTACTCTTATACAAGTAGATGAGTTTATAACTTCAACGCGTTCGGTATTAGTCAAAATATGAAAAAATCTCTAGAGGGGCGGCACATTAGGTCTTCACACGAGCGCGGTTAACTCCCTAGGACAAAACTTATCAAACTTTCAATACTTGCGACCCAATTTTCAGTCATAATTTTCTTCGCGCCCCCCTCCTTCATCCAAACAATAACAATGTATGAAACAATAATAATGTACTTTGAAGTAAATCTACAATAAGAATTTAATTGCAAACCGTACAAATTATCAAGATAAGTATTATATAATTTTATATGTGACAAGCCCATGAAGTCAATGGTAATTGTTAAACTTGTAGTTAACTTGGCACTGTTAAATTAATTATCAAATACAGTGTTCAGCACTGATACATTTAAAAACAAACTATATCAGAGTCAATGCGTATTTTACTTTTTATTATGTCAGAATGTATTTTGTTTTGTTTCTTTTCAGTAATTTAATAATATTTTTTTAAATAATGCTTTATTTTCGACTTTTCGATATGCTCGTGCCCCCCTAAGGGGACGCGCCCCACAGTTCGAGAAACACTGCCCTAGGATCGGTCCTGAGTGGGTCCAGAGCCAACCTCTGGGCCGAGGACTGATACCGGTCTATGGATCAAATGGTACCGGACAGCCCAAGAAACATTAAAATATTTCTATTTTATTTACTCTGGTGTATTTCTCTCAGTTTTGTGTGACTTACCATGGAAATACCATTTTTATACCATATTAAATGATTTTATATTCCTTTTTTGATGAAAATGTATTTTATTCTATAGGCCTATTTAAATACAATTAAACTAAAATTATTGAATCAAAACTGTCTAAAATATAAGCAATCAACGATCCACCCTCAGTGGCCGTAGTCAAATTATCAAACGTCCATGATGATAAAATGGTCGAGGAGTCCTGCTCTACACGGCGGGTCTTCAGTGGCACTAGTGCTCGAGAACTCCTGACTCGACAACGGTGGGGCCATGAATTCGTGACCAAGACCACTAATCTACCATGGCCACAGTCTAGATTTGAAGAGAATATAAATGGAAATGCCTTAGAATATTAAAATATTCCCTTTACGAATTCAAAACGGACGCTACATGGGAGACTTACAAATATTTAAATCGCAATATATAAAATTGGCTTTATCTGTAAGAGTTCGACTCATAGATATTTCTTAGTACCTATCTGTTATCAAAAGTTATTATTTTCCAGCTTGAAATTTTTTTAAAATATTCTTCTTTATTTTATTTTTTAAAGCCTCTGATCGAGAAGAATTTTAAAATAATTTAATAAAATTTTAACTTGGAAAAAAAAAGGGAAAGAGAAAATAATCAGTGATGCGTGTGATGAGTGAGTAATCTTGATTTAGGTCTCTGTGACTCACAATCAACAGAGCGGTTGTGTAACAAATGTACCCAATCATCTATTACGGATTTTGTTTCTATTAATCCGTGAGCAGCAGACCATGTATGTGAACGTCGCGATACTGGATGACCTGGTCCCAGCCAAAGGCACCGTACATTCTTGTGTACACAACAATAGGTTCACGTTTTCGTTTTAAAAAAAATATTGATTACCATAAAGACATTTTAACAAAATGTACATAACTCTTACGATTGCTTCCTTGTATTTAATATAACCCCTAGTTATTTGTTTGTTTTGTTTTATTTTCTTATAAAATTTACAATCGAAGGTTTTTATTTCCCCATGGTACTCTCAAGGTAAATACTAAGTAAATAACAATAAACCGAGAGAGGGGGGGGGGAATTAAATTGTAAAATGTTCTTTTAAACTAAAAAGATGCATCTCATTCATCTTGTAGGTATTATTTTATTTTTGAAAAATGCTTAAAATTTTATGATTAATTTGAAGTCCCCCCCCCCTCTTTAAATTGAAAGAGCCAAATCCAATTTTGGAACATATTTTCACAGATAAGAATATACTTTAATTGATATAAATGTGACGTCACTTAAGAGGAGACGCTGTAAGTGAGTAGCCATGGTCACAAGCTCCGTGGCCAATTAGCAGTGTGAATCCGGATTGCATTTAAGATCCATCTAGGGAAATTTAATAACTGAATTTTATCAAAGCTGATGCAATACTTTACAGCAAGGGCTATTGGCAACAAACCTCGTTATATCGATCCACGGTTAAGTGAAGGAAGACGACATCTGAGTCAGCACCTCTTCCCCCCACCCTCAAAAAAACTTCCGCAACACACCAACGGGGGGATTTGGAGCTTCGACAAATTTAACATGTATCAATCCCTATATATGGCGGTTCATCATAATTTTAAAAATTATAAAAATTCCATAGAACTAAAAATACGAGCATGAATTCAAGACGACATGTAATATATATAGTCGGACCTCTATATTACGAGATCGCTAAATCCCGGAAAAAAGTTCGTTACATGGGAAAATTCGTTATATAGAGGTTCATCTTTTAATATACTTTATAAACCACATAAAACAAATTTTAAATTCATAAACACTATATATTAAAAAAAGTAATTATTCCCACCCTTTTTTAAATTAATACATGTTTATTTTATATATCTTACCCATCAAAAAAGAAAGAAAGAAAGAAAAATTGCAAGCACAACAAGAAAAAAAAAATGTTGAAGAATTCACTGTATTTTCAATATTCAGAAAATAATTTTATACTAAATTTAATGAATTTTCAGGACGTTTTATAATTTAAAGCATACAAGTAGCATTAAACATACATTATTTTATAATTAGAACACGGGACGATTCCATTGAGGGTGAAAGAGAATATCGAAGATGTTCTAGTGAACTGGGCATTGGGGGATAAAGGTTGCACTTCTTGCATGAAACGTCCAGAACTCTAATGCTCTCTGCGAATTAGGATCTAATGAAACCAGTTCCAGATTTATGACCACCATAAAATGTGTCAAAAAGAGAATAACTTGAAATGTTCAGAAATACTTTAAAAATAGGGAGAGCAAAAATTGAATCACAAAAGAAAAAGTTCGTTATATAGAAAATGCACTTCGCTATAGAGAGATTATTTTACGAAGAAAATTATGAAATGTTCCCGATTCCAGGAAAAAGTTCGCCATATAGAAAAATTCGCAATATAGAGGTTCGTTATATAGAGGTTCGACTGTATATGATTATATATGGTCTTTTGTGTTCCTCCAATTCACCATAAGTTCTATTCAATCAATCTTTAACTGGCGTTGCGCGTGGTCTCATAGACTCTATAACCTTTATACATTCGTTTGAGAATTCTTTTCTGTTCTAAAAATAAAATACTAAAAATAAAAAAGGCAGGTTTTTCTAAAAATGGTTTTAGTTTTATTTATTTCGACAGAAAAATATGATAATGTCAGTACAGTTTATTGAAACTAAACAACTGGAGAGTTAGCGTTGCCCAGCCAGTATGGTGGCTATGACCCTTGATTTGTAACCGAGGGGGTTCGAATCCCGAGTAAGACATGATTGTATCTTCTTCGGGAAAGAAGTCGGTTTTTCGCCTGTAGAGTGGATTCCTGTCTCGAAAGGAAAGCAGTGCACCCCTTCTTGTTATATGCTGGGATCACCATCTGTAACAAATGTGTATATTTTTCTGTTGTATTGCATGCTTTCTGTTCTTTTTCACTTGTATTTCATATTTTCCCAGGATAGAAAACACACGTAAACAACAACAACTGGAGTTAGCTTCATCTTTTACGCAGCCTATCAGTCATGATCACGGATTTATGACCGGAGTATCATGAGTTCGAGCCCTAGTGCAACTGAAGACCTGCCGTGTGTAAAGAAACTAATGCACGTTAAATCTGTCGGGGCTCGAAGTCCTCATATTTGCGTGGTCTGGAAATTAGGAGTTTTATTTGGAAGCGGAAGTAAATAAAATGCATCATTTCATAAACCAGAACAAAACGAAATTCATGTTAAGTACTAGTTTTAATGAACCTTATATTTTGTAACAGAAGAATACATATTTGAAGCTGTCAAAGGTTTTAGATATTTATAGGCTCTGAACTGAACACACTCAATTATATAACCTCAGAGGTTTGCAATAGAGTCACTGCTTTAATAAATGTTTTTATGTACATCGAAAATATTTAAAATCCATTTCACTGCAGAAAAACTAAGCTACTCATTTACAAATCATTGATAAGGACCGTTCTCACATATGCTGCAGAAACGTTGGCAATGAACCAGAGAGGCAAGGAGATTCTTGTTATATTTGAAAGAATATTTAGAAGTATTTTTGGAGGATTTAAAAGTGACAACATTTGGATAAGAAGTACCAATTTAGAAATTGTACAAACTTTTTAAAGAACCAGATATTGCTAAATTCATCGCAATTCAAAACTTAAAATGAGCTGGACACCTGATAAGATTGGACGACACAATCGAGTCATAAAAAAGATATTTGTGGCCAGACCATACGGTACTCAAAAAAGAGGAAGACCGAGACTCAGGTGGATAGATTGCCTAGAAAAGGATCTGAAAACTACTAATGTCAGAAACTGAAAAAAGTCAGGCCAAGAACAGGACAGCCTGGAATGGAATTCTTAGGAAGGTCAATGGCCGCTCTTGGCTGTCGTGCCATTGTGGAGTGAGTGAATATTAACGTCGCACTGTTCAGCTACACTAAGGCTTTTGGCGACGGATAACGTAATTTTGAACCATGGTCAAGTGACGTGGACGACACCTGAGCTGGCACCCCCTCTCCTAATACCACACCAAAGGAAGGACGTTTCAGCTCTCGACAGATTTAACGTGCATCGCTGCCCTACACGGCGGGTCTTTAATGGTACTGGGCTCGAACTCATGACATGCCTGCCATGATCCGATACCTTGACCACTGGGCTACCGCAGCCCTGTGCCATTGTGGAAGGAAGGAAATTAGGAGAGTTTGGGGTTTTCTTATTTGATCGAGATTCAAGATTACGAGGTTCGTCACCAATAGCCCTCGCGTAGCTGTAGAGCGCAACGTTAAGGCTGTCTTCGGTTAATGTTAAAGAATAGGACCCGGATTCGGAACATATTTTCAGATATAAAAGAAATGAAACATTAATATGATATTCTAGCTTCATTATCCTTTAGAGAGCAGCATTATTTATCATATATCTAATTTTTAACCGAGTTAATTCATTTTTTCTGGTATAAAATGGGTTTCGCGATTTTTCTCCTACATCGTAATATTAGATGGGCTGTGTAAAAACGTAATTATTAAAATGTATAAGAACTACTGTATTAAATTACTGTATTATATACTGTATTAAAACGTAAAAGAAAGTATTCATGAAATATTTTGAAATTTTTAAAAACACTATATTATTAACATAGGTATGAGTTATAATGTAGCAAATTTTTTTTTCCCATGAAAATTGAGGCATTTTTCTGTCTGAAAATGTGTTTCGTGTTTAGTTCANCAGTAAACACGCAACGCGGAATGACTTAAATATATATATATATATATATATATTAATTCATAAAAAATCCTTCCATTCAGTGCAATTTTTTTCTCACTTGACCTTTATTTAAAAATTAATTATTTTCCTCATTGAAATTCAGATTTACTCTTATTTACTTCCAACACATTTTCATATTTGCTGATATAATCTTATTAAGTCCATTAAACTCACATGTTGGAATTAACAGACTGAGGAAAAATCTCACGACCAGTGTCGTGTCTGTTGACGTTGAATTAGCCTATTTTACCAAGTTGTGTCAATGTAAACGCCTACCCACTTTATAATCCATCTTTTTGGAAAATGCGCATGGTGCAGATCTACCGTTGCATATATATGTAATTTATCATATTATATGATCGTTCCTGTAAGATAGGTATGCTGTTTTGCCATACATAAAGTCTTCCATAAAGGATGATACTACAATAATACTTCTCAAACTTTCAATATTCCAGACCCAATAATCAATCATAATTTTCATAGAGCCCCCCCCCTTCTCCTTCATACAATAACCATGTATTAAATTCAATAACACTATACCTTAACGCTAAGCTACAATACAAATTTAATATCTGCACATAAACATCATGTGCAGAAAAAGCGATAAATTTCCAGGACGTATATGTACGTCTTTCCAAAATTCGATTTTTTTCTGTGCACTACTATCCAAAAATTATTCCCAACGCTTTGGATGGAACAGTGTTTGCGAAGGATTTACTTATTGCAGAAGATTTGCTTGTTTATTCCTTTTCTCTCCCCACCCTCCTAATACCTCACATGCACTCGTCTACGTAGAAAACGGTGGCATTGGGGATTGAATTCTGTAACTTTTAATATTAGCAGTTAATGGATTAATTATAAACTTTTGAAATTATTAAGATAAATGTTAATTATTGCATATACACTGAAGTGCCACTGATTTAGGGATGCCTACCTAGTAACGAGTTGGGACTCATCTGTCCACTATAGTGGCTGCTACCGGACGAAGCATAGATTCAACAAGTTTCTGGAAACGTTCCACGGAAATGAGTTGCCAAGTATTGGCTAAAGTTATCCATAATTCAGTAGTTCTTTCGTGGTGTGTGATGGCGTTTCACGCCTTTTTCCAAAACATCGGAAAGATTCTATATAGGATTTAAGTCTGGGCTTCTAGTTGGCCAATTTATGACACAAAAATCAGAGAAATGCTCATTCAACCAGCCAGTAGCCAACCGGGACTTGTGAGAGGTACGGTTGTCCTGCTGGAAAACTCCATTACAGTGCGCATAACAGAGCAGCATAAGCGGATGGAGGTGATCATACTGCAACTTTACTTACCGAATTGTTTTGAAGTATGGTGGCACATGCACCAAAGATCCCCACAGTGCCACGAAAAACACCTCAGACTATGATTGAACCAGCATGCTTTTGTACAGTTTCAACCTGACATGCAGGATCCATAACTTCATGGGGTTGACGCCATATTCTCAGCTTCCTTTCGGCGTTAAGTAATTGGAATTGAAACTCATTACTCCACGCTATTCGTTTTTTTTCCTCTACATTCTAATCCCTGTGTTCTCTTTCCCAAGCAAGACATGCAGCCCGATGGCGAGCATTGAGCTATGGTACTCTCGTAGGTCGACGGCTCTCGAAACTCATATGGAGAAGCGAACGATGCACAAATCGATACTGACTGTACGACTGGGACCGTCATTCAACTGGGTGATAATTTGAGCTAATGTTTGGTTTCGCTGGCTATATACGTAAAATACGCCTGAGCCATCTTTATTCTCGCACTATCAAGGTTAATTGTCCTTTTGCAATTTGCCCGACCGCTAGTTTTTTTTGTTCACCTTCCATGTGTTCTTGGTATATTCTTGACATTGTTGACCTTGAAAATCCTAGCTGTCTGACGACTTCGGAAATTGAACGATCCATGCGTCACACACCTACGATTTGTCCGCGATCGAAGACGTCTAAATTAGGCAGTTTACCCATACTGGCAATTCCAACAACTAATTCAGAACAACCACAGTACGTGCTATATATGCAGTTACCACAGCGCTCTCACTTGCACATAAATGGTGCGTAGTGCTACACAATTTACATAGCCTTTGCTATCCCTGATTCAGATGTACTTCAGTGTAATTTCGTATAGGACACGCCCATGCAGTCCCATGTATGTATTAAACGTGTTCTTAACTTAGTATTGTTAAATTAATTATAAAATATATTGTGCAGTACACTGATACATTTATAAGAGTATTATATCAGTATAAATATGTATTCCATTTTTTGTTATGTCAGAATGTATTTTTTTTAATTTACTTTCAGTGAAATCTTTTGTTTTCGAATTTTCAATATTCTCGCTCCCTTCGTAGAGTTATCACGTCCTCCCTAGAGAGGTATGGCCCCATTGTTTTAGAAATACTGTAGTACAATCAAGGTCAACAAAGAAATCTAATAACTCTATTTTTTCTTTGTTTAATTGTATTCTTGTGTTAGCGCCTTGCAACACATTTTCTACTCTTACATCTCTGTACAGTAAATGATTCTTATAGTTTCCTATATTAACCCTTAAAATCTGTACTATCATTTCACACCCCACACACATACACATATGACGTTTCACGTGTTGAACACTTAAAAAATTTGCTGTTTTGTTCTATTGAGGAAATGATGAGCATGGTTGGCAGTTCTTACATCTTCATTTTATTACTTACGTAGCAAATACACTCATAAACGTAGAATACAAAGACGTGCACAAACACACGCTATTCACACGAAAATCACAAAAAGCAGTTTTTTATCCAAAAATTTAAGATTATTTTTTTTGGTGTACAACCGGAAGTTCTTAAAATCATATGATATCCGTTAACACAAGAAAGTCCATCGGTGTCAATTGAGCACCTAAACCTTTTCGGTTTGTTCTCATTTCCGCATTTTGCCAGGGAGTTTGAAAATTCCCCGTGATTTTTAATCATTTCTCATAGTGATTTCACAGAAAACGTTTTGTGTTTCTAGGTCAATTAGGAGAGATTTCACAACTAAATATACCTAGAACGTGAGATGGTATCGTTTGGACACCAAAGCAATTTATTATTATAAACAACTGTCGTTCAAAAAAAGGAAGTTCCCTGAGTTGGTACTAATAGATAAACAAACCTCCTTCAAAGTACAATCGAACATTTATTTGACCTTGAATGCGGTGTAATTGGGTTCACAGTGGAAATGAATCAATTACATTCAAATTTTTGTTTTTAAGTGCTTCATTACATAGCATTTGCTTAACTGCTAAAAAAAAATAACAATTCAATTTTTTAATTTTGTACAGAGCAGACACCCTGAAACGACAGCTCGTAGAAAAGATCTAAGGGATCATGAAATTGTTACGTTGTTGCGAGAGTATTTTGAGAATATATCGGATGTGGTGTGTGTGTGAGTGAGCTGTCTTGTTCTAATTTAGATTCAGATGAAGATATAAGATTGAGGGAGTGACTGAAGCAAGTGCCGATGAAATTGATAATATTTAGCTAAATCTTGATTATATGTCCCTAGGGGTAGCACAGAATGGATACCTCATAAAAGTAATGTCCTAGGTAGATTTGTGACTCGAAATGCTTTGCGACAAAATAGTGAGCCAACAAGCTTAGCGAAACATAAGGCCAACGTCAGTTTTTTTTAAGGTATAAAGCAGCGATACTCAACCTGCGGCCCACCGAGCCTATTTAAGTGGCCCAGCCATGAACTATTGCTCTGAGAAATTCACTTATTTGTGAACATTGTATTAAAAATTTGGTGGGAAATTCTTTGTCAAGAAATCCAATGTATCAATTTTGCTCTTTACTGTCGGTGTCATACGGGTAAGAATTGATATTCGTTTTCTATTTGGAACAGTTACGGTTAGTAATGACAGATAAAAGTGGTGTAGCGACAATTTTATGGGTGGAATTAATTTTTAACAATCTTTCATATCTTGCAAGTAAAAATATTCCAAGAAAATATATCGTTTCAATATATTTGGAGGTTGACTATTTTGTAATGAAAAACAAACATGGAACATTCATTGTGTGATTTGTATCGAGAGTGCTGTATTTAAAAAATACCATTAAACAGGAATCATTGAATGACATTCCTCGTTGAAGATATATTTCAAGAGGTGATAAATAGGCTTTCTTATATATAAATAATGGCGGCAACAGCAATAAAATGTTTTGTCGGTGGTAATATCACAGCAGTAACAAAGACATACTATGAAGTTTGTCACATTAATGGTAATCATATGAAACCGTTTACTAATGCAGAGAATGTGAAGAAATGTTTCTTAAATGTTTCTAATTTAGTGTTAGTGACAAAAATGAAAAAAATAATAAATAAAAAAAGCAAAACAGGATTTATAATATTTTAATCAATTTTCCTCATTTTCAATTTCCAATCTTATCTTGGTCTTAAAGCATTTTTTTCACCTCCCCATTTCTTCTATTCAATTTGCGGCCCGCATGAAGTAAAATAGCTGACATATCTATGCAGCCCAACAGAAAAAAAGGTTGAGTACCCCTGGTATAAAGGGTCATAATATAGGATAATTACATGAAATAACATTCAGATGTCTTAAAACTAAACCCTACTGAACAGTAGCCCTGCAATTATTTAGTTATTGCAATTATTTTATATATTTTAAATCGCGGTGTCTTAACGAAACAGGTAGACGCTTAAGGGTAATCAAAATCCCAGACATTCTAGTGTTAAAAGGTTTTTTCTGATTGGTCCAGATAATCGTATGATGTAGATTACATAATTCTTAATTTAAAATTGCTGAACTTTTTATTTTGAGCAAATAAAGTTATGAATATGTACCATTATGTGGGCAAACTAAAATTTGATCATTACGGGAGGACCATTACGGATTTAAGAAACCTTCCGAAAATGATTATACATATATACATATATATATACGTACATACGAGGCAAAACTGGGTCTATGAAATGCATGGAGCTACACTTTAAAATTTTTAATACAAATGAATAATTATATTCGCTTACGGTATTTTGCGTTATATAAAGAAGAAAATATCAAAGGTTTTGTATACAATGTTTTATTGCATGATTTCTATGAGCTTAACATAATTCATGAACAACTCATCCAGTCCATACGAGTAGTGGCCAGTTTTTGTTTTTGGCAATACGCTATTTATTTTCATAAATCTCTCATTCCACTTATAAATTTTGAACCTTGAAGTTGGACTTCATTTAAAAAATAGTCCAAAATTTACTGTTTATATGTATTGCGAATATAAATTTGATAAACAATGCTACAGCTTGCCCTTGTTCTTACAATGAAGCCATTTTACAACTAGAATGTTGTAAAACATGGAAGCTGAACCATCCATTTTGCTTTACAGCAGTGCTTCTCAGTTTCAATATTTGCGACCCAAAATTCAATCATAAATTTCAACGCGCCCCCCTAATACAACAACAATGCATTTAATTCAATAATACTATACTTTGTTGTTAAATCTACGATACGACTTTAACCTCTTAAGTGCCACAGGCGTATATAAATGTCTCGCCCAACCAAAGCGTTAATTTCTCCTGATGTATATATGCGTCATTCGAAGTACGATGTTTTTTGTACACTGCTATCCATAAAATTATTCCGAAGACTTTGGAATGCAGCAAAAGGATCTCAACAATGTTTACGAAGGGTTTACTTATTTCAGATTATTATTTTTATGCTTCTTTATTCCTTCTCCCCCCTCCCCTTTAATATATCACATACGCGTGCCTAAGTGGAAAACGGTTGGCATTGGGAAGCAAATCGTGTAACTGTAAATCGGCAGCAAAGGACTTTTTATAAACCGTACAAAGTATCAAGATAAGTGCTAATTTGTGTATATAATTTTATATATGACAATCCCATGGGATCACTGGTAATTATTAAACTTGTACTTACTATTGTTAAATTAATTATAAAATTCATTGTGTAGCACTGATACATTTATAAGTGTAACATATCAGTGAAACTATGCATTTTATTTTTTATTATGTCAGAATGTATTTTGTTTACTTAATAATAAATTTTTTAAATAATCTTTTGTTTTCGACTTTTCAATATGCTCGCGCCCCCTTGTAGAGTTGTTACGACCCTCAAGGGGGGGGGCGCCCCACAGTTTGAGAATCGCTGCTTTACAGCCTTTGGATATGTTCACTGTAAAATAAACATAAACTATAATCTCTTTATGATAGATAAAAATTTGTTAGTGAAATTAATTTTTGAAAGTGTAATCATATATTTTTCAGAGACCTTATAATATGAATGTTTAACAGCATGTTTAAGTAAGATATTAAGAACAGATAAAACTGCGATAACTACTACTTTCACGGTTTAATCATATTTATTATGGATGTGAGTTATTCTTACGGTAAAATTCACTAAACATTTTCAGCAGTATGTGCTACCTTTAAATTATTTAAAAATTATAACTACCGTAGTGTTTACAGTACTAATCAAAAAAGGTGTGGTTTACGTAATCTATAAATGAAAAGTAAAAAAAGGGCATGTAAAAGAAAATTAATATTTGTTTATAGATACTTGAGGATCTTCTCTCATTCAATTCATTTATTAAATCTACATAGCTCTTCGACATTTTTAATTTTTGAAAAATGCTTTTTAAGTAATAAATTTTCATTTTGTTTGTGTGTATATATAACAAAACGATAAAAACATAAAAGTTAGGTTTATATATTTTAAAACATTTTTTTTAAACAGTATATGTTTGCTTAATTTTTTTTTCAAAATACTAAAAACATATATTTAAAAAAAATTGAGATTATATATAATTCTTATGTAATAGTCACGGTAAGTGGTTTTGCAGTAATAAATACTTACCTCAGGAACTCTTAAGGTTTCTTACCTACGTTCGCGTAGAAAAGTTTCTAAAATACCACTTGAAAATTTCCCATTTTCTAAAATTTTATTTCATTTGTTGGTGCTTGTGAGTTAAATTAGTGAAAAGCATCAATTAGGGAAATGTATGACAATTTGCATTTACTATATAATAGGTACTTTAGGTAAAATTTGATGAAAATTATACATCAAACTTAAAACACTCTACATGGAATTCAAAGGCTGTATATTTAAAATAATTTTTACACATTCAGCACATTTAATACAGTTCTATAGGTAAGGAACTAAAATCTAAAATATATTTACAATTACCAAAACTTTATGATTCGTTGACCATTTGCTTATAGAAAATTTTATAAATGTATGGCGTTCGTAACAATAAACTCTTAAAAGTTTTCTTTAAAAAAAACTATGGATGTTAGAACTAAATCCTTATTCCTTTGATTTTATCGTACTTTTAATAACACGTGTGATATATATGAAAGAAAAGCATTAAGAAATTTCAAATATGTAAGATATTAAGTATGAAAGTTATATATTAGGTCTTAAGGCCTTAACATTTGACAAAAAAATACACACATCATAGAAGGCATTTCAAGTTTTGATTCTTATTCAATTCCTACTATTAATTCACTCTCTCCCTATATATATGTCCTTACATATATCTTGTTCATATTTTCGATCGTTAGTAAAATTGATTCTATTGATCCATTCGTCCAAATATATTTTTTAAATGTGTAGTGGATGGCACTTGACGTTAATACATTTTTTTAAATATTAATTCATAAAAAAACAAAAAAAAATGAATAAATATTAACAGTCCCACGTCAATAGTCCCACCTCATATATAGAAAAGAAAAACGTTCGTCATGTTCCTGTAGCGCAATGGATAGCGCATTTAATTTCTAATCCAAAGGTCATGATTTCGAATAATACCTGGAATGGCCTAATTTCTGAGAATGTTTAATTTTTACTATATTATTTTATTAGAATAACTAAATTAATGAATAAACAATAACAAACAAAAAAAAGTAGTCCGACACTTTATGTTGAAAAGAAAATGGAAAATCGCTTTCTAATTTTTCACTTGATATTATGATTCTATCATATGTATATTCATATTTATATTAATTGTAACTATTTAATAAATAAGTAACTAAAATAAAATTTTCTTTATTGATCTAAGTAGTAATTGACTTAATTTTCTTTATATATTACTTGTTTTACTAATATAATGCTTATTATCAGATATTTAAAATTCACTGCTTTTATAGAATATACCTTTCATGTTCTCTACCTTAAAAGGAAAGTTGGAAACATATCTCTCCATATGTACTGACAACGTTAAAAAGGCTGTTTTCGATGTACCTTTTCTCAGAATCTGTTACATGTACAAGCTTAAAAATTTTTAAACAGTTAAAGTAAACCATTCTTATTATACTGAAATCAACTTTTAGCTAATTTTCAATTTTTAAATAATTTATGAAACATTTTATCAAACATTGCGAAATTTGTAAACCATCTTTCACATAAAAAATTTGTAAAAAATAAATTTTTGAATTTTTTACAAAAATCTCATTTCAGAATATATTAGCCATCATTATAAATATAACAAAAAAAATTTTACATACTTGTGAACAGTAGTTTCATAGAAAAGGTATATCGGACATCAAAATTCACATTTTGAGATAAATTGATTTTAATGTAAACAGTGACGTTCCTAATCAGCTAATAAATAAAAAAGATAAAAGGCTCAATTTACAATAAAATATACATGTTTTGGTTTATATCAGACGTTCACACACAACTTTTAAGCAAAAACGAAGTACTTTGTTTACATTTTTCGCCATTCAAGTAGGAGTGGCCCAGTTTCAACGTTTATTTAAAAATAGGTTTTAAGGGCTTCTAATTACACTGGAGGTTAAAGTAAGGCATTTTTTTAGAAAGGTTAAAATCGATACAATTTAAAAATGTAAAATTCTCAAATTGTCAAAAAAAATAAGATTTTAGATTTCCAACTGTCCTTAATACTTTTTTTCTCTCTAGCTGCTCAGTATTTTTCCTACACAAAATCTCTAAGATAAAAAAATTAGTTTGAGTCAAATATTGATTTAGGAACCTAGGCAAATATCTTAAGTTCACATTCTTTTTCAAACAAAATGTGAAATAATGTGCATCAGGTTGACTGGCAGTAACTTCAAAAAAGAAACGCCTATCGATTGACTGTACAGGTGTCAATTGCTCGAATTCCTTTCTCCTTTGTAACAGGCATTCAATAAAGTATTCTGAATAGCCTTCTTACATGAGAAGTCCATTAAATCGAACATGTATAATCCATTACTCTAGCCTTTGGCTACCTTTTACGGCTGGATTGTTTGCAATAAACGAAAGGAAAGCTGAGTTGAGGGAAACAGGGAAATTAATTCAAACCTGGTCAGCTGAGAAGAAATTATTTCTCAATGAGTGAGAAAAATTCATTAGTTACGCTTTTATATATCCTGATTGCTTACTTTTTGTTGTGGATGTTCTTTTCAACAACATGAAAGAGAAAAAAATTGCATTAAATATAAGCCAATGACGGTCTTAAGTACACCATATTTATAATGCATTTTGATAATTTTTGTTGTATCACTTATAAACCATATTTTTCTATCATTTGCGTTAATATAATGGATTCATTCAGACCTCCACTGATATTCTGAAATGTAATCATTAGATTAAAAAGTAACGCGATTATATATTTAAAAAAAATCGCATATTTTTTTATACGTTAAAGTGTGAATTCCTGTTTATGAAGGAAAATATAACACTAAAAACTATGCAAATTTTATAATTCGGATTTGCCAAACATTCTACGCTAATGAATGACAAAATAAATACGCTCTAATTTTTGAATTAGTATCTATTATTTCTTATGAAAAATAAATAATCGTGATTAAAAGATAGGTTTTTAGATTTTGTTATATAGTTTTAGTTATTATGCATACACATACATATGGACTTATGAAAACAATTAATATGTGAAATGGGTTTTTTTTTTCAGTTTAAAAAAAACTAACAAAGCAAATAAAACGAAACCTGACCAAAATATCCTCCAATAAAAGACCACAATATATGAGAAAATGAAAATCTGCACAACTTACACCCTAAACCAGTGCTTCTCAAACTGTGGGGCGCCCCCCCTAGGGGGCATGATAACTCTACAAGGGGGCGCAAATGTGTCGAAAATAAAAAATTATTTAAAAATTAAGAATTTACTAAAAGGAAACAAAACAAATTTTATTCTAACATAATAAAAAATAAAATACACATTTACTCTGTATACTATATTTTTAAATATATCACAGTACGACACAATATATTTGATACTAAGTTTCAATACTAAGTTAAGAACAAGTTTAATAATTACTAGTGATTCTTCCACATGAGCTCATCATATGCAAAATTGTATGCAAAATTTAACATTTATTTTGATTATTTATACTGTTTTTAATTTAGATCATATTGTAGCTTTAGAGTTAAAGTACATTATTCTTGTATCCAAAGCATTGTTATTGTATGGGGGGCGCGGGGAAAATTATGATTGAAAATTGGGGCGCCAATACTGGAAGTTTGAGAAACACTGCCTTAAACGAGAAAATCGATTACTCTTCCAGCACAGAAGCTGACCGATATTCTGTCGGTCATGAACATAGTGTCTAATAAGGTTAAAAATTTCCTCTAACAGCTACACAAATCTCACATTGGTGTTTCACAATGTTTACCAAGACCCTTATCACCCCCTCCAGCAAAAAGCCTTATTTTACACACGAGACGCTTGAGCTCATCAATGATCGTTACAGCTAGGCTTCGAGCTGTAATTTAACATTCAAGGATGACCCACGCGTATTCTATAGGGATAAAGTCAGGGGACATTTCAAGCCCCTCCAATTATTAATATTCATCGATTGGAGGCATTTGTCTACCAACTGAGCCCTGTGTGGGCGTGTGTTATCGAACATAAAGAGGAAATTGGTCCAATATGACCCACGAAAAAGTCTGACATAGAATACGAAGATTTCGTCTCTATACCGCTGACTTGCCAGAGTACCTTTATCGAACACATGGGGGGTCGCCCTACCGGTATAGTGGTTAGAGACGCTGACTGCGGTGCCGTAGGGACTGGGTTCGAATCCCGGAGAAGACATGGATGTTTGTATATGTATAGTGCCTTTGCGGCATGGAGGTATTCTAAATTGCCGTCGAGCCGGAAGTCCTCCCGTGTGGTTAGTGGAAGGGGTAGAGATGCGGGAGGCCCCGAACACCCCCAGGTGTCCTCCCTCAAAATTGGGGTGGAAACGAGCCAAATCGTACTGACACCTGTATGGTGCTCAAAGCTACGGCTAACGACAGGTGTCACTTAGACCTTTGCCTTGATTAGTTTCGTAGGCCTCAATCTGGCCTTTGCGGATCAGGTGGCATCAGTAACAACAAGAACACTTGGAGGTTGATATGCCCGTCTGCCATAATACTTTTCCAGACCATTAAACCACCACGACCACGTTCGACAAACCCTAACATGTTTCGACAATGTTAGGAGGCAGATATCGACTCAAGGGATTTTTTCCAAATGAGAACATGTCTCGAGTCACTGCCCAGACTGAATCGCGACTCATCATTGAAGAGAACCTCCCCCAATCATCATCTATCCAAGACAGGTGTGTTCTTGGTTGGCTCCCTACAGCAAGTAGCTACTGATTTGCCAACGTCGAGTATTTCGATTATCTGCCACCTTGCGGCATTGTCTAGAAAATAATGACAAACTACATTAACGATAGGTAAACAAAAAAATTAAAAAGACAGGACTAGGGAAGACTGCATTGTTTCTCTAAATATAATATTATATTCAGTTATTAGCCATTCTGTCAAATTCATTTTTGGGCATATGAATATTAAAGGATTTCATTTTTATTTGCCTTTTATACTATTTTAAAATTATTAGAAAAGAGATTTTTTCAATAAAACTGATTGCTTTCATGAAAATAATTAGAGTTAAGTTTTAAGCAAGTAAAATGTATGTTATATATATATATATATATATAAATATAATATTATGATTGTATTCAAATAATACATGAAATATAATAATATCATAATATATATATATATATATATATATAATATTATGATTGTATTCAAATAATACATGAAATATAATTATCTTCCGTTAAGCCTACTTATCAATATAGATTACAAAGAGCGGTTATCTTTGCAAAATGCATAATATTATTTTTTCAACAGTCTTGCAAAAATTGGGGGGTGGGGAGCACAAGATTCTACTTTTAACGAAAAAAAAAACTAAAGGAAATTTGAGCAAAAACTTGCATAAAGGGAGTGGAAATAGTGATTTTTCTCCCAAAGTTATTAGCATTGTTAAATATTGCTGCTAATAATCATTAAAAAAACAACCTCAATTAAAAAGAATATTAATGATTGATTTTGGTGATATTATACTTCTATATACATTTCTCGCAGCAAGATGTATAGTATTTTCTAATAGTAAGAAAGTTTTATAATGAATTCGGCAGACTAAATTGTTAAATTACACGCAACGAAAACACGAAATAAACTGAATATTTTAAATAGTTTCTATTTTACTTATTTGAAATATGTAATATTTCTAATGGATATATACTATTATATTATGAATATAGTATTATATTACTATAATTGTTTAGAATACATTAATGTCAGTTAGATAATTTAAACACGAAAATTTTAAATCTATATCTTTCCATAATTTTGCTAAGTGCACAACACTCAGTGACTGATTTTTTAAAGTCTCACGGCAGTTACAGTACACTCTATTCATTTTCAATTTACGTAGATATAGATGTTATAACTGACCAATTACATTATCAAATTTTTGAACAAAAATTAAAACTATGAACAAGAAGAATCTGCATAATTTTTAAGACTATATTTCGAACTGCAATGTTTTCAATGAGTGAATTTCCAGTTGCTTTGTTTGAGCAATCTGTTTTCCATCTGTATTCTATGAAGAATACCCCTTTTCACAGTTAGGAGATGTTGAATTTTAAAGTGTATAGAGGACGAACTAAAACAGGTTCTAATATAAAAGCTGATTATCTCTTAATTTCCTGCAATTTTTACCTCCACATTGAAGTATATAGGGAAAAACATTATAAGAACTAAAAAAAAAACCTTATTGAAAAATATGAGTAAAAGTTTCTGAAAAAGAACAATTTAGATATTACTGTTTAGTGTGTCTTATAAAGAACATTTACCGTTTCTTGTGCATTCAAAACCTGGACTTCATTAAGAATTTAATATTTTGCAATCTGGATGAAGGGTATGAATAAATAAAGAAGAAATCTATCGCATTAGTTGTTTAGGAATGACAATTTCTTAAAAATGTGTATTCTTACCCCATCCGAGCGTCTTAAACGAAGATTAGTATTTCGCTTTGTAACCTAGAATTTAATGGAAAGATTCGCATTATTAAACATTGCAATGAATTTCATTGTTATGAGCATACTTTTTACGAAAAGATTTATTTAATACAAAATTTATATTGTACTTTAAAATTGAATATTTATGGAAAATTAACATCTGTGTCTTTTGAATTATTATTTTCTCGTGCAAACAGTTTTACCAAGAACCTGGAATAAATATAAATTAAGATTTGACTGGTATAAGATCAGCTCCTTCTACAGTATTAAAGTCCATCGCCAAACGGGAAAATAAACCAATTTGAGCAACTGGTATTGCGATAACCGAAGAGGCAAAAGCTGTTACGTAGTGAAGTTTTCTTTTACACTACTAAAGTTCATCGCCAAACGGGCAAATAAACCAATTTGAACAACTGGTATTGCGACAATTGAAGAAGCAAAAGCTGTTACGGAGTGAAGTAGGCAGAATATTATGGACGCGCTTCTCATCTTGGACAAGCTTAATTTCATCAACAATATTTCTAAAAGAAAAAGTAATAAAATACTACAAGTTGTATTTGAATTACACTGAAATATTAATAAGTCTCACCAATAAAAAGGTATATTATACAAAGTGAAAAATATTATAGAAATATAAATTTTCGAAATAATTCTCAGTATCATGGCAAAGTTTAATTCCATTAGACCCATAACAGAATACAGGCATCACAATTATAAAATGTATGGAATATTGTTACCCTTACTAGCACTTTCAGCCGTTGAAAATTATAGATCGCAATCTCGAATTTTTCGTGTATTGTTCTACATTAATTCAGTAATGTATTATTTGTCTTTTATACATGCATTGCTTATTATGTGCATACTTTTATTGAATCTAGCACCATATCCATTTCAGTGGCGTATTCATGTAGCTGTTTTTATATTATATACACTAAAATTTTTGGTTTGGCGATTTTTCTGTTGTAAAAGAAAACAGATTTTACCATTGTTAAGAGAAGTTAGCACAATATTCAAAAATAAGAGCAGTATTAATATAAATCTAGCTTTAAGTATAATGATATTCGTTCTAATTTTTAAAGCTATGTCAAATATTATAATAAATACTTATTATCATAAGAATATGAAATATGTGCATTTAATAAATGGTTTTGAAGTAAAGCAGAAATGGCTGAGTATTACAGTAGCAGTGAGTAAATTAATATGTTTCCACATTTTACCAGATATTACGGAATTTATAATTCTGGCTCTTTATATAACTATATGCTTTTGTATATCCAATGGAATTTTAGATTTAAAGAAACGGATACTTTTTGATTCATCTAAAAATTTCCAGATGCATCAGGTAAAATACTTTATAGAATTTTCTCGTTTAATCAATGTCATAGAGAGAGTACAAAATTGTTTCTCAGTGACGAATTTTCTTATGTGTATTCAATTTTTACTTCTATGTTTCACAAGAGCAGGTTATCTTTTTTTGGAAAAACCTGAAGCAAAAACTTGGGGTAAATATTTTTTCGCCTTTAGTGATATTTTAATTTATTTATCGGCATTATTCTTCCTATTCCATTTTTCGGGTAGGATACCAATTTCTATTCGTGAAGTTAGAATGGCAATTTTTAAGAAGAAAACCGACTGCTTACGAAGCAATTTAAAAAATGGATGCGTGTCAGATGTAACAGATATGAAAGATATTGTAAATTTCCAAGATCCCGTTTTATCAGGATGTAATATCATTTCCTTCACAACCAGTAACTTGCTTAGTCTCATTGGTATACTTATAACCTACGGATTACTTCTTGTGCAAATTTAAAAATGGCTATATGATGCTTTGTTGTTATTCTTTTAATATATTTTTGATACTTTTTAAGCACTTATAATTTATGCCAACATTAAGAAAACAAATTTGTACACACTTGCTGTAACATAATGTACAGATTACTCTTTCGTAAAAGAAATCCACATAAAAAATTTATCTTGTTTAGTCAGTTAAGTTAATTGTTAGATTTAAAATGCATCCAATACATGTCGAATTTGATAATTAAATTACTCTGACAAATAGTTTTAATGCAATCCATACTATATAGCTTTAATACTTATTCGTTAACCATCATAAGTAGGGCAGTTGATCATTCAATCGAAGAATGTAGTCAGTTAAAGAAACGTTTTGCTTCAAAAATAACAATGAACTTAAAAGAAAAACGTGTGTTCCTAATTTAGGATCTGAGCTTTAGGAACCCTCATTGTTCAACAGATAAATAGATTGTTATAGAAGGCTATTCTATGATGAAATATTATAATACCAATCATTAACAAGGCAGAATTGACAAATTTCCGATCCTGAATAGTAATTTATTTTCGAAATTGTTTGCTTCTAAAGGTATTCGACAACGTTCGGAACCGGGATTTTGCACAAAAGCTTTTAAATGGACAATATTTATGATATTTAGTATCACTTAGGTTAGAAAATATATATAAAATTGTTTTAAGAATAATAGTACAATAAAAAATTATTTTATAATATTTTGACAAAAAATGAAAATAGAATGACCCATTTTCAAAATAATCTCTTTTTGTGAAAAATGCTTATATTATAATAATATTTTGCCTGTATATAGCTCAGACATCTGTATAGAGGCTCAACTAGAATTTTTGAAATATATTACATAAAGTGGGTTTATCCGTGTTTTACGACAGCAGTAGGGAGAAATTTTAAGAAAAAAACGCCGATAATTATTTGAATGTGTTGTAACTCTGAAAATAATATGAATTTTTCAAAAATCATAGTTGAGCCTCTTTAAAGAGCTCTGAGCTATTTACAGGCAAAATATTATTACACAATAGAAGCATTTTTCACAAAAGGAGAACATTTTGAAAAAAGGTTATTCTAAGTTAATTTTTTTGCCGAAATATTCCATTTAAATAACTTTTTTTTGTCAAAATGTTCTTTAAACAATTTTATGCATGTATTGTAATCTAAGTGACACTAAATGTCATGAAAATTATCCATTTATGCGCTTTTTTAAATAACTTTTCCGAACGCAGTCGGATACCTTAAAGAGGAATATCGCTCCGGATCACTTATTTTTAAATTTCTAAAAATAACCCAACTATATCTGTTTTCTTTTAACCTCACTTTTTGAATATTCTGTGTTTTACATTAGTGTTTGAAGTTCTCAGAGTGGAGGACTATTTTATTTTACTAAAAATAACTTAATGTTACTCTATTATATGTATTTCATATATCATATGTATTTCATAATTATTTTTTGTTTAGTGTCGCTAAATATGTTATCTTCTGAGTCTACTAATTCAATTTCTGAGAATCATAACATATATTTCATGTAATAGATTAATTCCGAAAACTCTTTAAAATTGCTTTAATGCTTTGGGTAGGAATACATATAAAAGTTCTAGAATGTACTACAAATCCTAATGAAATAAACATTTAGAATATAAATTACTTATATACATATCTATATTAATTTTTTCAAATTTAAATTGGTAGTATATAGAATGTTATATGATGTATGATTTTTAATATTTTTACGCAAATAAATTTGCTTCAGAATTATGTGTTGCTGTCACAGCAATATATATACCTCATTATTGTACAAACGTGTATCCATGCATACTTAATAGACAGTTACATGGAGTGTATGAAATAAATATATTTGACAAAAATTGATTGAATGATTGTTAATTTTGTTTTTGTACTCAAAAGCTACACATAGTTATTAACGATCCTTACAATTTTGACCCATTGTCAAGTGACGTAGATGACACTTGGGCTGGCCCTCCACCATTTAAACTTCTATTTCTCGCCGACAATGAATTAAAGACGCTGAACGGTTTTATAACAAAAAAATTGTTACAGTTACTGGGATATAAGTCTTCTGAAAGTATTTGTAGTAAAATATATTCCTGATTTCAACTGAGATAAAAAAACAAAGAAAAAAAACAAGGAGATGAGGAATGCTTTTGGATATTTTGAATAATAAACAATTTCAGAAACATAAGTGGTCAAAGAGGAGATAAAAATGGGTTATAAAAAATTGAATTTAACTGAAGTGGAGTGCCAAGAAATGTTTGTCGAGGGGGATTATCCCAAACCTTACAGTACTTTCTTGAAACGTCTCCTTACGTCATAGATAATGATGTTATAGATTTCTCCAGTAATTTTCAGAGGCATTCATACGGTAACCAAACTAACAAAAATGATGTCAATTTTACTGTATCGCCAATGTTTCACCAAGTTTCTTTTTAAACGCCAGTAAAATGTAAGGGTCGGCTTTGCATATTATAATCTTTAATATGAAACTGGAGCAGAGTTTTGAAAAATTGTATTTTAGGTATATCGCCAATGGAAACAATAATTATCCGTAGGAAATTGTCATAGTGCAAAAGTAAAGACGGAATAAAATTAGGTGATGAAGACAGAAGATTTTTTTTTCCTGCTTACAATATGTTGAAAAAAAGATAGAATTTGCTGTTGTGACTAATGCCGCCTGTCTCACGTAGTCAGATCGAGGCCGACGAAATTCATTGTGGCAAGGGGCTAGAAGTACGCCTGTCGTTGACCTTGACCTTGAACACCATACAGATGACAGTACGAATTAGCTAGGGGAAATTCCGTGAAGGAACGATAGATGGTGGAACCACCTATCTCCACCTCCCCAATTTAGGCATGGAACTGAAGGAGAGGGAAAAATTCTCCAGTCCCCTGCACGAGCTCCACGTGTACATGTAGGGTATTTGGTAGCACGGTCATCGAAACCAGTCCTTCCGGTCTGGAGTCCAATGCTCTATAACCACTAGGCTACCCACGGCCCCAAAGTACATAATACACTCTTACAATTTGAACATTGGATATTAAAAGCCGTATAATTTGTACAATGGGGGTTGGACCAACGTTAAGCTGAAAGAATGACTCTTCTCCGTAATACTTATTAAAAACATTTCAGTTATCTTTAAAATTCAAAAAATATATATTTAATTCCAGACTATGATTCAAAGCAGTAAAAATAGATTAAGAATCCATGAACAATAGAGGAAGTAGAGGGATTTAATAAGTATAAAGTTATTTATAAAAACTCTTGATTAAAAAAACTACAGCAAACTGTACATAGAAAACATAAACTCCTTAAGAAATTATTTCTTTATTTATTGAGTTAATTGAGTTTATTGGCATAGAGTTTATAAATATACATATCCTTTAAAAAATTGCAAAACTAGAATATAATTATCTGAATGTATTTTATTTTATTTTTTTGCTTCTGATATTTATTTCCGTCAATTTTCCGGAAATTTCAGAGATATTTATCGAAAACTATTTCTTAAAAACTTTTTACTTGCATTTTTTTTTCTATCGTTGTTTCTCCTTTAAAGCATTAGATTAAAAATGTTTAACTATACAATTTAAAAATCTACAAAAATTAAGAACAAATTCCCTAAAATGTGTTTTAAATAAATTGTGTTTACTTTTGATATTCATAAACTTTCAACACATTAATTTTATTTTTCACCATTTAAATTAAAGACAAGCTCATTTTTACTCTGTATATTTTCGTAACTGTTTTTAATTTAAAACATTATTCATGTTCAAATTTTTATTTGTGTTTGCCATAAGTTATTAAATATTTCATTTTGTACTAAACATTATATGATTTTTTTTAAAAAAATTAATTCTTAGAGTAAAATATATTATTATATATCACTGTGTTAATCCAGTTTTATAATTATTTTACGCTGTGGACATTTTAAATGAAAACATTCAATATTAATGCATGTAAAAAATAAATTATCAAATAGATATTAATTTTAAAATAGTAATCTCATTTCAAACTTCCTTAAAAACATTTACATTATAGTTTCATGCTCATTTGTGCAAATGAATAAAATATACAGTTCAATTAACGGATAATTTGTTTTCAGTGAATTTAATTATTCATATGCTTTATATTTATTTTTTTACTTAGTAAAAATGTATTTATTTAATGAAAAATTTAGATAGTTTAGGACTTTTTTTTGTTTTCGAAACTCAGTGGACAATTTGACTATTTTAAGTGATTAAAATTATGTTTTATTAAACTAACTGAAAACATGTAATGTAAGCATATTTTCTTTTATGTTTATCACATATCTAAACATTTATTTGTTATAAAAACATTGTAAAAAAATTTTTAAACAAGTAAATATAATGTTAAATGATTGAGATATAAAATTATTCATTCCTCCTCTTTTCCTAGATAAATTAATCTAATTATTTGACATAAAAAATGATAATAATATCATCTCAAAATAAATAATATAATTACATATGTTACTTTTTATTTCTCATTTAAAACGAATTTAATTGATACTAGTGGTTTTTGTCTGATGTTAAAATTCTTAACGTGTAATTTGTGATTGATTTTTTACTCATTGATTTTTATTTTTCAATAACCTTTCATCTCATTTTGGAGGATTGTAAACGGCTGAAAGAAAACCCGTATAACTTAATTTAACGAGAACAATAAGGATTTTAGTTTTAAAATTTGAAGACTTTTCAATTGTTTTGGCACAGACAGAATACCTTTAAATTTTTGTTTACTGTTTAAATTTTCGAATTAAGTAATAGATTTATTTGACTAAAGTTCATTATTGTAATTCTCTACCAACCATTATATCCACCAAGAATAGAAGTGTAAATATTGTTAGGAATTTGGCGTAAATAGTGTATATAATTTGTATTTGGATGTTTAATGCATTTATATTACTCTATGTTATGTTTATTTCATGTTAGAATTGTACCATTCACAAGCAATGCCTCCCCTTACGTTATAATGGCGGTTCAATGAGAACTTGGCGAAATCTTGGTGGTAGAGCCAATATGGCATTATTTTTGGCGACCAAGTTGGCGGTTAATTTGGCGACCATGTTGGCGAGTTCGGAACCCTCTGGATTCTTCTAGAATGTAGTGGATCTCTCCATTAACGTCACACTCGATGACACGAGCGGATATATTTCTGGAAGTTTCTGCCACGCCTATAAATAGGTGTGCCAGCCGCAACCAGTCAGTCTGATTTAAACCAGCGAATAGTGAGGATTATTTTGACTAGCGATTAGCTCAGCTGTGTTTGTGAATAATCTTTTACTTACGTGTATTTTTAAACACTCATGATTGTGTTTGGTTGTTGTTGAAGGTGTGAATAATTTCGGGGATTTACTTTGTGAATATTGCTGCTCAATCCTGCGTTTAAAGGATTGGATTTTTGATAATAAATTCGCATCGCTCTTAAAGAACTGTTTATTTTCTTTGTGCTTGTTTTGCATAAAATCCACGAACACGGATCTATGTAACATTATCATAAATTGGCAACTGATACAAAAGTTGTTTCAAAATTTTTGGGAATAATTGAGCTTGGAACATCTGTGCATTTAGTAGCAATGCAAGAAGATAGATGGTATAAAGATAAGTAATTTATCGAAATGCATGTTTTAGTTTATTCAAAAACGTATATTTCTTTCTTCTTAGTGAAGGTACAATTGAAAGAGTGAGAGTTCTGAGTGCGACGACTGAGTATCTTGAATTAAAACTGTGCAAAATACATGTATATTTATGATTGTAACTCTTTAAAGATTTCTAGGAGGAATATTCGGCATAAAGTTCCCTTTTGTAAAGGGAAATTGTCACCTTATGTAGCTATATGTTTCTCACTTTACCTTTGCGAACATAGTGTCTACCCACTTTACCGAATGATAATTCATTGTAATGATTTCTATTACCTACAAACGCTCGTCCGTTGATTCTCGCAGATGTATTTTTTACAATTGTGAAGACCAAGAGAGATTTGTTTCGAAAGATAGAACAACCGACTGAGTTTTAAAATTAAGTTTAACCCTTTTAAATGCAGTTTAACCCTTTATCAACCGCATTGTGATATAATGCAGTTTTTCTTATGTAATATTTTTTTTTTAATCACTGCATTAAAAATTAAGCGATATACATAAAAAAATACTCAATTTTGGGAAATTTAATCCGTTAGAGCTAATTAATTAAATATATTCAACTGTAAAATTAATTATGTACACTGTTCACTTAAAATAAAAATTTAGATCATTTTCTAAGGTATTCATTAACATACAAAAGAAAAAGACACTTAACTTTTGACATTAAATAATGTTTTGGAACAAAAATGGCAATCTCTGCTGAAAACACAATTTCTGCTATAAAACTATTCGCTTACCATGCTAAAATACTCACCATAGAACCCGAACTGCCATACATCTTGGAAGAGTGTATTTAAAAGAATATTTCTGCAAAGCATCGTCAGAGTATTCGTAAAAATGGTTATTCTATGTAATGTTAAAGCTAGTGGTACTTATAAGTACTGTCAGGAGATAAAGGGGTAAAAAATTATATACTTGCAATCCACTTTGGAGTTATATTTATTGTGTTATCAACACATGGAGATCGAAGCTTACGAGTTTAGTATATCTGTTTATCTGAATCTTTATCATATACTAAAGTTAGCATTGTAAGTTAAGAACAGTGAAATTAATTTTGAGTTAGAAAATGAATTATTTTCGAATCATATATGCACAGAATGGAATAACTTTTGCTGAATGGATATACTTCGGACCTCCATTTTACGAACCTTTATTTTTGATATTTATTTTATGAGCTGTTTACTAGATCCAAGAATATTTAACGATTAAAATATAAATCTATTTGTGAAGAATTTTCATCATAGTGAATTCTCTTTCGGAAGTAAACGATTTCGTTTTATAGAGGTCCCACTGCGTTAAATTGTGTAATGCTTCAAAAAAATATGAATGCGAATGTGTTTGATCATTGATTTGAATGTTAAAAAGAATTTAAATAGTTTGGTAAACATGCGTAAGAAATAATTGTTATAAAATATGTAACGTTCATATAATACGTAAGAATATGAGAAAATAATTTAAATAATATACATTCTATGAAGAAATTTATAAATTAGAAAAATGGAAATCTACAAGTGGGGGACTCATTATTGTTATTTATCTATAATCTCAAATCGGTTTCAATATCCTAAGTGTAGATTTATTTATTATTTTATTTATTGATTCGGTAAATATTCATTGTGCAATAAAATATATGCTTTCGTACATAAAAATAAAATAGTAATGAATAACTTAATTGGCATTTGCTGTACTAAAAAGGGAGCCTCCTGTATTGAACATTAGAAACCTATTAAATAATTGGAATTTTTGTTTTAATTAAGCTTTAAAAACTATACTTTGATAACACATTTATTAACATAAAAACATAAAAGCGAATTTTATTTTTGTTATTTCGCAATTTTAAAAGCCTTGTTAAAGTGATTTCATGGAAAAACATGATGTTTTCATGAAAATTGGAGTTATGTTTTTCATGAAAAAACGAAGTTAATATCCTATTTATATTCAAATAACATTCGAAGTTTAATAATGCATCATTTTTATTTTGGTTAAAATTATTACTTATAGATACAGCTTTCCAGGAAGCTGTCATATTTGCATAATGAATAATATTGTTTTTTAATAGTTTTGTATGTATTTTTTTTCTATATTTGAAAAAAACTGCTCAAAAAAGGCAGTCTATTTTTTACCAAGGTATTAGAAATAATAAAAAAAAACACTTATAGAAGAAATGGGAAAATTTAAATTTCGATTTGCAAAACCAATTTACATTTTTTTATTAACTTATTTAAAAAAAATCAATGTTTGTTAGTGATTGCATTTGATGGTATTAAATACATCGACCTGAAAAATCCCCCAAATTGACATTTCATTTTAAAAATTAAAAATACTGTTTTGATTTCTAGAGAATAAATTATTAAACTGCATGCAAAGAAATCGTGAAAGCACTCAGCATTTTATATCATGGCTTTTTATTTGTGTTGATTAATTTACATTTTTATTAAAATCAATGCTATTATCAATTGTTTTAATATTAATGGATAGATTCAAAATACTTAAATGACAGTTATATCATTTAAAGCCTGAAATTTCATTTTCTTATCCGTCTGTGAAATATCTCTGATTTTAGAACACTCATTGGCTGAATTTTGTAAACATCTCAATGCAGTTACAGCTCTTACCAATCACGTCAACTTTTCAAACGAAAATTAAAACTTATAAGTAAAACGAATGTGTAGAAGAAACTCGATTTCAATCAGCAGAGCTTTCAGTATTGTCTGTGAGTGAATTTTCATTTGCTTTGCGCTTAAGAGCAACATTTTTTTTTCCTGTTTAAACAAACGTATATTATTGTAAAACAATTACATATTGTCACTATTAGGTAGTCCGGAATCTACACATTTTAAAGTGTAGAAATGAATAACTGATAAAAAAATGTTCTGATCGAAAAACTTGATTATTTTTTCATTTTCTGGATTTTTTCATAAATAATAAGTTACATGTGCAGAAATAAAAAAAAGTCCTACAGAAAAATTCACGTAGAAAAATATGAAAACTATTTTTCAGACTGGAAAATTTGCATGTTAGTTTTTTTTTTCCTACTTTTATTCTAATGTAGGTTTACCACTAGTTGTACATACATAAAGTGAACTGAACTTGTGCAAGCATTAATTTTTTCGAAATCTGAAGAAAGTAAATCTGTATAAATAATGAAGATATTTATTGCATTTGGTGTTCAGAGGCATACTTTTTCTACATACTGAACCGTCTTGTTCATCTATAAAAACAATATCAGTTTCAAGGAAAGTATTCATAAGAAAGCATCATTTTTCATTGCTTCTTTTTTTGCTTTGTTGTTGAAGAATTGATCGGTTTTCAATGCTTAGAAATAACATTACAACAGTAGATTCTATGATTGGATACTTTATTATTCCTCCCACATCCATATATGGAAATAAAATTTAGCATTTCATTTTGTAACCTGGAAATAAAATAAGAGAATTGTAGCTTTATGTGTAATAAAATGAACTGAAATCAGTGGCGCAAAAGCCCATGAGGGCCAGGGCATACTGTGCCTATCTCAATTTACGTGAAGTAAGGCTCTGCAGTGTATGCGCAGAAGTTTTAGGCAAGTGGTAATTCTGACACGATTACTCCGAGGTTCAGTTCCCTAGAAAGCTTGGTACTCATTTATCGATCCACTTCGAGCGAGGAATGGCTGAGTCAACCTTGCCCAGCTCAAGATTTGAACCCCAGACCTGTGGTGTGGAAGCACGATACACTACCACTCAACCACTATAAACAGAACCAAGGAAATATAAAATGTGCGAAAACTATAATCTGTTTTCAATTTCAATGTTAATTCAAAATTAGTATTTGACATTTTTGAAAAACTGTTCTTTCGTATGGAATGATTTAATCTTGTTCAATATCCTGGACATTGAATTCTTATGGACAACATATAAACTTATTTAATTATCAATATTTCTGTAAATATCTAACTCATTGTTATTTTTTTTGCAAGTTTCTATTAATTACTTTAAAGCATTAATACATTTTAACAAGAAAAATATACTACACTAAGCTCTATTCTGCAATCATGGAAAATATTAATTCAAATGCATCTATTAGAAAATTAGGGCCCCGTAAACAAAAAATTTATGGATGTTTGTTACCTTTACTAATAATTTTAGCCGTAATAATCTATAGGCCAAAATCTCAAATTTTTCGAGTAATGTTTTGTATTAGTACTGTGATGCAATACTTGGCTTTCATAGATGCTTTATTTTTATTGGCTGTACTTCTTTCCGATCTAGCACCGTTTCCATTTCAGTGGCGGATTCATGTAACTCTTTTTATGGGATATGCACTAAAATTTTGTGTTTGGCGCTTTTTCTGCTCTAAGCGAAAACAAATTTTACCGTTGTTGAGAGAAGTCAGTTCTATATATAAAAGAAATAGCAATACTAAAATAAATTTAGCTTTAAATATAATAATATTTATTCCGCTTCTTAAAAATATGCTAACTCTGATAATAACTATTTATAATGGCAATGTCACTAATTTTATGCATGTAATAAATGGTTTGGATATAAAGGAGAAGTGGTTGAGAATTATTTTAGCAATGACCAAATTAATATGTTTCTATATTTTACCAGATATTACGGAATTTACAATTTTGGCTCTTTATGGGATAATATGTTTTTATATGTCTGTTGGAATCTTGGATTTGAAGAAACATATACTGTTTGATTCATCTTTACATATTCAGACACAACAGATAAAATACGTTAAAGAATTTGCTCATTTAATCCATGTCTTAGAAGATGTACAAAATTGTTTCTCAGAGACGACTTTTCTTATGTGTATACACTTTTTACTGCTATGTTTTACCCGAGCCGGTGTACTTTATTTGGATAAAGCTAGTCTAAAAAGAAAGGATCAGTACTTTTTCATTTGTTGTGATATTTTAGTTTGTGTATTCGCATTATTCCTCTTGTTCCATTTCGCGGGTAAAATACCGCATTGTGTACGTGAAGTCAGAATGGCAATCTTTAAGAAGAACACTGACTGCCTACAAAGCATTTTACAAAATGGCTACGCATCAAATTTAACAGAATTGAAAGATATTGTAGTTTTCGAAGATCCAGTGTTATCAGGCTGTAATATCATCTCCTTTACAACGAATAATTTGCTTAGTCTTATAGGTGTACTTATAACGTACGGATTACTTCTTGTGCAGCTTTAAAAAAATGGATGTCTAATGTTGTATATTGTATCTAACACCTTTTTGTAACTTTTTATATTTTTTATACTTTAAGTGGGGTTAAATTTTATGCCAACACCAACATAACTGTTTATTGCATGTTTGCCATAGCCAATTTTTACATTATTTTATCACGATTAGTTTAGTAAAATGCTTCTCAAACTTTCAACATTTGCGACCCAATATTCAATCAGAATTTCCATAGAACCCCCCTACCTTACCATAACAATGTTTTGAATTCTATAATACTATACTTTGACGCTAAAACTACTATATGATTTTAACCTCCTCTCACTAGCATATAAATAAGTCTTGCTTAGCCCAAACGATCTTTTCTGTGCACTGCTACTCATAAAAGTATTTCGAAATCTTTGAAATGCAATAAAAGGGCTTTGACAGAGTTTGCGTAGGATTTACCTATTTCAGAGGATTTGCTTATTCATTACTTTTCTTCCCCCTCCCCCTTCCAATACATCACATAGCTCGTCTATGTAGAAACGGATGTCCTCAGAAGCGAATTGCATAACTTTTAATCAGATGTTAAAGGATTAATTATAAATAGTACAAATTATTAAGATAACTGTTAATTTTTGCATATAATTTTATATATGACAAGCCCATGTGGTCATTGGTCATTATTAAACTTGTTCTTAACTTAGTTTTGATAAAATATAATTATGAAATACATCATGCAGTACTGATACATTTATATAAGTTTATTATATCAGTGTAAATATGTATTTTATTTTTGGCTATGTCAGAATGGATATTTTTGTTTACTTTCAGTAAATTAGTAATTTTTTGAATATAATTATTTGCTTTAGACTTTTCAATATGCCCTCCCCCCCTCTTCCTTGCAGAGTTATCACGCCCACCTAGGGGGGCACGCCCCACAGTTTGAGAAACGAGTGTTAAGTAAGTTTTTTCAATTGTTAAAACTAAAACCCATGATATGCATGCCGAATTTGCTATTGTTTTAAATTTCGCTGACTATTTCTGTGCAATCCATAATATATCAGTTTTTTCTGGCTATTTATTAAGCATTACAGGAAAGGCTGTAATTATTTTAAACGAAAACTTATCTCTAAGGAAGGTCTTGACTCAAAAATAGCATGGGAGTTAAATATATACATATAAATAATTGCCTTTTTAATTTATATTCTGAACTACAAACCTCAATATTCAGCAGTTGAAAAGCCTGCTATATAGTTATTATTTTTGATAACATATGATAAAATCAATCTTTAACAAAAATGGCGAAGAATGCGTTGTCAAATATCCGATTTTGAATATTAATTTTTTTCTCAGAATTAGGCACACTTTAGTGGAAAATATATCTTGGCTGCTTATTTTAAACATTCTTAAAAAAAAAAAATTAACTACATCCAATACATTTTTCTTCATTTTGTAAAATTTTTTTAACTTTTATAGCCGTTTAAAATCATCAATGGGGGCTGTTTCACTTTATTTATACTAACTCAATGTTACTTAGTATGTATAATTTTTGAATCAATCAATTCAAACGCTTATATTTAGAACACATTCCGTAACGGAGAGTAATTGCAAGGAAAGTTGAAAAACATTTTAATGCTATTTAAATGCTTATTTAAGAGGTACAAATTTTAAAAATTTAATATTTCTAAGCTCAAAAAGCTTTATTACAAATTGCAGTTATGCAGGTATTTAGAAAATCGATCACTTTTATGAAACAGTACTTTTTTTTTCATTTCTTGCTTAATCATTTTTCTTATATAGGAAAAACGAAAACTGTATGACCTATGTTGTATATGAATTTATTTGTTTTCAGAATGTATACATGATTTATGCTATTGAACTTTATTATGCAAATAAATTTGTCTCAGAATTATGTTTTTTATTATAACAGTGAATATCGATTATAACTGTAAATCTGTTTGTCTATGCACAACTAATAAACAGTGACATTAAATGTTTAGATCAAAGTATAATTAAAATACATATGTAGGATATAATAAATGCAAAGTTTGTACCTATATAGCTAAATATGCAATTTGAAGCCATTTTTTTTTTTTAAATTAATAAATAAGCACCAAATAAAATGATTTTTTAAAAAGAAATTTTAATCTGGACTTCTTGAAATATTGATAAAAATGGTAATTTATTTTTAGAAATTGGGCAGGAAAAATAAAAATATTAACATTTCTAGAAATTAAATAAGTAGGATTAAATGCATTTTTCTCTTAGGTAAAACTTATGTAAATATTCAAATTTTCGGATAACACGGATAAAAAGGAAATAATAACGTGGGCTCTAAATAATGTTGATAGTACCAAGTTAAGTAGAATGTCTCAAGAACTGAACAATCGCATTTATGTATATCGTGTGAGCAAAGGTTAACATGTAGAACACCTATAAATTTTTTTAATTACAACTTGAATTGTTTCTTTCAAATGTTCTTTTTCACAGCAATTTTAACTAAAGAGCTTAGAAATCTCAGACAGAAATATGAATAACAATGTATGTGGGGAACCCGAAGAAAAGCGGCATCTGGTTTTCTGGCCATACTGTGCACATTATTGTCATAAATGATGCAACGATATTGCCCTAAATATACACTTTTGCATATTTTGCAACGTGAATGATTCATTAGTGAAAGTAATTTTAATAATTTATGATTTCAGTTGTATATAAAAGATAATTTATAAAAAATATTGAATCGCTACAATATATTTTGTGATCTTAAGCTATTTATCTTTTGTATAAAGATATGAATTTTTAAAATTGTTGTCATTTAATTTTTTTGTAGTTCTTCTATAATATAACAGATTTAAGTTAAACGCAGAAAAATTATCTTTATATGTGTGTAAACTCTTAGTACGGGAAAACGGTACAGATTTAAAATCTTTTGACAGATCATAGTTTGAAACATCCCAAATGGGCTTTTCGGTATCAAAGTAAAACACTTCTGACCATTTGTTGATTGAAATCGTTATATTATTGAAGTACTTTTGGCGGAGATTCTTCTATTTCATAAAGACTTTTATTTCGTAAGACCATTCATTTTTTTTCCTTTTGTAGTTTTGTTACTTTTTAGTAATCTTTCATGTTTGGGTGGTTTCTACTATCTATGGAAACTAAAACCTGTATCTAAATTAACCATACGTTTCCACACAGAGATGACGAGGAATAATTTTAATCTAAGATAACGTAAAATACTCTTTTTCAATTCCTTACATTAAAACACAAGAGATAATACATGGAAAACACAAAAGTTTAGTATTTCAGTGGTCACAAATATAATTTTTGTTTCACGAATTCAGATTATGCTTTACGATGCCTGATTCTTCAGTCATAAAGAAGGGAAAAATGAGTAGAAATGTATGTAACGGAATATATTTAGATTATTTATGGATATACCTTGTAGAACGAGAGGTTTGTTTTTAATCAGCATCTCATTATATAGTAAACTTATGAATAAAATATTAATTTTTTAAAATAGAAGCATTTCCATTCCTTTTGACTGTTAAATTTTGGATCTAGGGGCAATAGACGCATTTCAAACATCGTTTTCAAAATTTCCGAACCAAGATTAAATGTTTATGCCACTACTACTTTAACAAATACCATCGACTTTAAAATTAACTCTGATTCTGTAATTGTATTATAAATTATAACGCTTTATTTAAAATGATGTTCTTATTTCTGATTATAATTATTATAACAATTTTCCAATGATGTGCTTTGGTCATGAATAGCTAATAGTGACTTTGTCTGAAATCAAATATTGAACACTGTTAAATTTGAAACTATTTTTACTTTTAATCGAAGAAACATAACAAAATACCAGGCTCTGTCAAATTTGAATACTAAGAATGGATTTTACACTGAAGAGCCATACTTAATGCTAAAAAGGACAGTAATTAGAAAATTAAAAAGAAAAAAAAAGAAGCTTGGAATGAAGAGAGATAACAAAATGTAGACTTGAAGGTACAATAGCTAATAATTTTTATAGTTCAAGCTTTTTATCCGGTATGTTTAAATTTTAGGTAATTTTTTAACACAAAACAGTTTTTTCAAAAGTATACTTCTTTAAACAAAAGGAATATTTTCTTTAAACCGACTAATTTATTAATTATCAAATGTATGTTACAGATATACATCTGTTGTTTGTTGATTCATAGTTTAAAAAAATTGACTTAAAAGGGGTTACGAAATGTTTTTTTTTTTTTTTAATTTCTTAAACTGAGTACATAATTAATACTTTTTTTAAAATTAGTTTATATTAATTTTAAAACTAAAGGCCCTTGTTCATGTATTTAAAATAATCTAAAATCAACCGTGAAAAGTTTTCATTATGATTCTTAGAACAATTCTGAAAATGTTTAAGGGCCAAGAAGAAAAATCTGTAACACTTTTAACTTCTCATCTCTATTTTTTTTTTTTTTTTTTACTATTTACTATTCTTACATGAGCGGTATACTAGAATAATAATATAGCCTACAAGCGCTTCTTCTCTCTCTCTCTGGCTATGTGTGCGTGCGTGCGCTTGTGTGACTGTGTGTTTTTGTGAATTAATGTTTGTATGCAAACTTTTTGAATTCCTTGTTTGTGCGAAAAATTGAAGAAAGTGAGATTCTTGCTCAGGTGTGAAGTTTCTCACTTAAAGATGATTGAAAATTTTATGGTTCATCGGCCGTAGCCCTCCTGTACGGGGCATTAATTAACAATCAGTAAACCTATACATCATTCTATTTTTATCATGCATAGTATTCAGTTACATGTCGTTTTTTATTTCAGAGTTTTACTTATATAGCACTATTATCCATTTTCTTAAAACTTTAAAACTAATATATTTCTATTATGCATACAATGCTTATTATTATATCACACGCATACACATATCTTCCATTTTTATAATTATTTCCTGATAAAGTTTATTAAGCACTAATAGATATCCATCCACATATTATAGTCCATGTTCCCTGCAAACAACACACACACAATTCTAAGACAAATTTATTAACGTAAGAAAATTGATAAAGGGTAAATCATACATGCATTCTATAAAACACTAATTACATCGTATATATATATATATACTTCTGATAGCTCTTACATAGTTCAGTTTTTGTTCTTTGATAATTGGGAAAAAATTAAGATTCTAATAAAAATATTGTTATTGATACATAAAACAGATTCATTTTCCATACGTTTATTTTGTCACATTTAAGAGAAAAGTTTTTTTAGAAAGATATTTAACTCTTATATAAACTAAACTCAGTGGAACAGCAGCCTTAGAAAGCCCAGGTCTACTGTGCCCATCGCAGTATTCGTGACCTTGTGGGTTGAGATGCAGGAGCAGATGTTCCGGTCAGATGATCAGTCTGAAACGGTCTAACTAAATTTACCGAAAGAAATGAATAATTCGGTTTTAAAATTTAAGGAATTTGTTTGGCACAGATAGAATACTTTTAAATAATTGTTCATTATTTTATTTTTCTATTTAAGTAATATACTTGATTTAAATTCACATTTTTGTATTTATTCTTTACTAACCATTATATCTGCAAGTGATGTGCTAAGAATAGGTTATAAATTGGTAACTGATACACAAAAGTTGTTTCAATTTTTTTGGGATTAATGAATCATGAATATTTAGATGCAATGTAAGAGCAATTGTGTAAAGAAAACCAATTCATCAAAATACGTGTTTTAGTTCAATCAACAATGTATATTTATTTCTTCTTAGTGAAGGTTCAATTGAAAGAGTGAGATTCGTGACTGCGAAGACTGAGTCAGTTGAGTTAAAATGAGAATTCATAAAACTAAGCATATTATATGTATATTCATGATTGTAATCCCTTAAGGATTTCAAGAAGGAATATTCGTCATAAACTCCCTTTTGTATAGAAGAAATTAAGACTTGCTGTAGCTATATGTGTTTCTCACTTTAGCTTTGTTCAATCTGAATAATAATCCATTGTAATGATTTCGTTTACGTACAAAAGCTCGTTTGTTGATTGTTCTGTATCTTACAACTGTGAAAACCCAGAGATATTTGTTGCGAGAGATAGAACAACCGACAGAAGTTTTAAAAATAAATGTGTGAGTAAATGCAGTTCAAAGTTTTCTTTTAATTCACTTAGGAGTTATATTTCCTGAGTTCTCAGCAAGTCGGGATTGAATGGTACGAGCTTATTATCTTTTCATTTGAATCTATTATCATATAAGAGTTAGTGATGTAAGTAAAGAGCAGTAAAATTAAATTTTAATAACATGAATACTTTCGAATAATACACATAATGGAATACCTTATACATTCAGACCTATATTTTACGAACCTTTTTTGTGAATTTCTCTATTTTGTGAACTTCTTACTGGAACCAAGTACATTTTAGGATTAAAAGATGAATCTGTTTTCGAAGAATTTTCCTCATAATTAACTTTTTTTCTGAATTAAGAGGCTTTGTTTCATAAAGATCTCATTGCATAAACAATGTGTAATGCTGCAAAAAAATATTAATATGAACATGCTTGATCATTGATTTGAATATTAAAAGGAATTAAAATAGAAATTTTTCCATTTAGTGATGCTCTCGATCATGCTCTCGATTCTTATAAGGACAGTATCTGGATCCTGACAGACAGCAAAAGCTCAGTCCAATATTTAAAGCATTGGCCAAAAATTATGGACAGTACTGGACTAGATATTTTATCCAAATTAGTTAGGCTCGGCCAGAGGAAACAAGTATGTCTCTAGTGGATTCCATCACATGTAGGTGTGCCTGGGAATGAAGCTGCTGATGAGCTGGCTGGTAGGGGTTGTGATCTCTCTAAGCCCAGTTCCACAGTTTTAACACATTCGGAAAATCATTCCTTCTAAAGAAATAAAATGAATTTGACTTGGGGAAGCCCTCCTGTTCATCACTGGTACGCAGCTAAGATTCCTGGCCTATCTATACAGTGCAGGAGTTCCAGGGCTCATCAGACGGCCTTGGCGCTCTTTAGAAGCGTTTACCTGCGTAATATGACTTTTGTACAGGGGGTAAAGTCTTTCTTTACCTGTCCCTGCTCTCTCCTTGCTTCCCCTGCTCATCTTCTGGACTGCTGAGGCATTTCCCTGCGACAGTTGTATGAACAGCAAGACCTGGTGTGTGACACTATTAAGTGGAATGATCAAATGGACTTGGTGTAGGATTTCCTGCTCCAAGGGGATTGGAAATAACAACAACAACAAAATAGAAATTTTCACAAAGGAAAGAAACACGGGCTTATAAGCAAGGACTAGGAAAATTCTCACGTTTATGTATAATTTAAAGGTTGTTAAATAGGATTACGAAATAATTAATACAAAATAAGTAATTTTCATACAATACGATAAATATGAGAAAATGATTCAAATAATATATGTCATTTGAAGTTTATAAATTAGGAAAAAGTAAATATATCTCCAAGTGTGATTCTATCGTTATTTAACTATATTCTCAAAATCGGTCTCAATATCCTAAATGTAGATCTATTTATGATTTTATTCATTAATTCGTTGTGTAAATATTTATTGTGCAATAAAATATATACTTATTTACATAAAAATAACAGAGTAATGAAAAAATTAATTTGCATTTGCTGTACAAAAAAAGAGATTCTTTTGTATTGAACATTGAAAGCCAATTAAATAATTATAATTTTTTATTTAATTGAGCTTTAAAAAAACATATTATCGTAATAAATTTTTTAACATAAAAAAAATGAAAGAATTTTATTTTCATTTGTCTTTCTGACATTTTAAAAGTATTAATAAAATGATTTTATTAAAACACATGATGCTGTCATGAAAATTGGTGTTTCGCTTTTTTCATGTAAAAATGAAGTTAATATCATATTTACATTCAAATAATATATGAAATTCAATAATGCACCATTTTAATATTTCTTTAAAATTTCTACCTATAGATACATAGTACCAGAAAGCTGTCATTTTTGTATAATGTTTAATAATATTAATTTTTCTACAGAATTGTATACATCTTTTTCTATATTTGAAAACGAATTTCGTGCAAAAAAACATTCTGCGTTTTTCTAAGGAAATATAAATAAATAAAAAAAAACACCTTTAAAAATAATGTGAAAAACTAAATTTTGATTAGCAAAAGCTATTTACATCTTTAACTCCGTTGCTATATATTTATTATATTTCAAAACAACCTTAATATTTGTTTCAAAAAAATTCTTAGTGATTGCTTTTGATGAGATTATATTCATCGATCTGAATAATTCCACAAAATGATGTTGCATTTTAAAAATAAAGGAGAGTTTATTGATTTCTAGAGAATAATTTATATAAAATGCACGCAAAGAAACCGTAAAAGCACTGAACATTTAAAATTATGGCTTTTTTAATTTTGCAAATTACTTTACATTTTCATTAAATCTAATGCTATTATCAATTTTACTAATGTCAATGTTATGATTTAGAGTACCTAAATGAGACAGTTATATCATTTAAAGCCTAACATTTTATTTGCTTATCTGTCTGAAATTTTCTTGATTGCATAGGCTGTATTGACTGATCTTTTTAAACATCTTACAGCAGTTATGGCGCGTTCAATTGATGTTTCAATTTGGACACAAGTATACATTAACATACCAATCACGTCAATTTTTCAAATGAAAATTGAAAAATTTATAAGCATATGAATGTGTAGAAGAGATTGGATTTCAGTCAGCAGTGCTTTCAATATTGTCTTTTAGTGAATTTTTAATCGCTTTACTTAAGGATCCTGTTTTCTTCCTGTTAATGTGGGTATTAGTTTAAAAAGAGAACATATTGTCGCTATTAGGAAGTGTGGAAACTACAAATTTTAAAGTGTGCAGAGATGTATAACTGATAAAATGTTCTGATAAAAACACTTAATTATTTTTCCCATTTCTGGATTTTTTCATAAATAATAAAGAACATGTGTCAGAAATTAAAAGCCCTACAGAATGATTCACGTGGAAATATTTGAAAGCCAGTTTTCAGGCCGGAAAATTTGCATGCCAGTTTTTTTTCCACTTTTACTATAGTGAGGGTTAACCACTTGCTATGTGTGCATTAAAAGAACTGAACTTACGCAAGCAGTTATTTTTTTCGAAATCTGAAGAAAGTAAATGTGTACAAATAATGAAGATATTCATTGCATTTGATGTTTATATGTAAAATTTTCCTATATAAATACTGAACTGTCTTATTCATCTATAAAAACAATATCACTGTTAAGGAAAGCATTAATCATCATTTCATTCTTTCTTTTCTTGCTTTGTTATTTGAATTTTGAGTTAATCGGTCTTCCGTACTTCGAAAAAACATCACAACAAATGATTCTGTGATTTGATTCTTTATTATTTCTTTCCCTTCCATACAGTTCAAATAAAATTTAGTATTACACTTTGTAAACTGTAATTAAAATAAGAGAATCCAGTATTATACACTAAAATAAATTCCATTATTATGAACAGAACTTAGCAAGGATAAAATGCATTTAATGGAGAACTAAAACCTGTTTTCAATTTTCCTGTTAATTCACAATTATTATTTGACATTTTTGAAAAAACTGTTCTTTCCAATGGAATGATTTAATCTTGTTCAATATCCTGGACACTGAATTCGTTGAAAACATATAAACTTATTTAACTATCAATATTTCTGTAGATATCTCATTGTTATTATTTTTGCAAATTTATATTATTTACTTTTAAACTTTAATAAGTTTTAACAAGAAAAGTATACTATACAAAGCTCTGTTCTACAATCATGAAAAATATTAATTTAAATTCATCTGTTAGAATATTACGGCATCGTAATTATAACATGTATGGAATTTTGTTACCTTTATTAACAATTTCAGCCGTTATAAACTATAGGCCAAAATCTCAAATTTTTCGAGTAATTTTTCGCATTAGTACGGTTATGCAATATTTGGCTTTTATAGATGCGTTATTTCTAATGGTTATACTCCTATCAAATCTAGCACCGTTTCCTTTTCAGTTTCGAATTCATGTCACTCTTTTTATAGGATATACACTAAAATTTTGTGTTTGGCGTTATTTCTGCTCGAAGCGAAAACAAATTCTACTGTTGTTAAGAGAAATTAGTTCTATGCTTAAAAATAATACTAGCACTAAAATAAATTTAGCTTTAATTATAATAATATTCATTCCGTTTTTTAAAACTATGTTAATACTGATAATAACTATTTATTATGACAATACAAATAATTATATGCTTTTAATAAATGGTTTTTATATAAAGGCGGATTGGTTGAGAATTATTTTAGCAATGACCAAATTAATATTTTTCTACATTTTACCGGATATTATGGAATTTACAATTTTGGCTCTTTATGTAATAATATGTTTTTATATGTCCGTTGGAATCTTAAGTTTGAAAAAACGAATACTTTTCGGTTCATCCACACATATTCAGACGCAGCAGATAAAATACGTTAAAGAATTTGCTCATTTAATCCATGTCATTGAAGAAATACAAAATTGTTTCTCAGAGACGACTTTTCTTATGTGTATACACTTTTCACTGCTATGTTTTGCACGAGCCAGCATAGTTTATTTGAAAAAGACTATAATAAATAGAATGGATCAATATTTTTTCATTTGTAGTGATATTTTAGTTTGTGTATTCGCATTATTCCTCTTGTTCCATTTCGCGGGTAAGATACCGCTTTGTGTACGTGAAGTCAGAATGACAATCTTTAAGAAGAATATTGACTGTCTACAAAGCAATTTACAAAATGGCTGCGTATCAAATTTAACAGAATTGAAAGATATTGTAGTTTTCGAAGATCCAGTGTTATCAGGCTGTAATATCATATCCTTCACAATGAGTAAATTGCTTAGTCTCATTGGTATACTTATAACGTACGGATTACTTCTTGTACAACTTTAAAAACAGCTATCTAAAGTTGGATATAGTATCTAACATTTTTTGATATTTTTTGTGCTTATTTATGGTTTAAGTGCTTAAATTTATAACAACATTAAGGTATCCGACTACGTTCGGAACCGTGATTTTAAAAAAGCACATAAATGGATAATTTTCATGATATTTAGTGTCACTTAGATTAGAATATGTGAATAAAATTGTTTTAAGGACATTTTGACAAAAAAAATTATTTAGATACAATATTTCGGCAAAAAGAATAACCTTTTATTCAAAATGTTCTCCTTTTTTAAAAAATGCTTCTATTATACTAATATTTTGCTTGTATATTGCTAAAACCTTTTTACAGAGGCTCAACTATGAGTTTTGAAAAATTCACATTATTTTCGGAGTTACAACCCATTGAAATAATTATCGGCGTTTTTTTCTTAAAATTTCTCCCCTCTGCTATCGTAAAACATAGATAAACCTACTTCTAAGTTATATATTTCAAAACATTCTCTAAATGAGCCTCTGTCTAGAGGTCTGATCTATATACAGGCAAAATATTATTATAATAGAAGCATTTTTCACTAAAGGAGGGAGTTTTGAAAATGGGTCATTCTATGTTCATTTTTTGTCAAAATATTTTAAAATAATATTTTATTGTAATACTATTCTTAAAACAATTTTATATACAGTTTCTAATCTAAGTGACACTAAATATCATAAATATTTTCCATTTGCATGCTTTTGCAAAATCAGGGTTCCGAACGTAGTCTTTTACCTTAACATACCAACTGATTACGAGCTTGCTGTAACACAATGTATGAATTATTGTTTCAAGATAGAGTTAGTAAGTTACTCGAATTTTTTAGAATTAAAATCCAAGGTATATATTCCCAACTGTACCAGCTTTTAAATCAGACAGATTATTTCTGCAACCCATAGTTTTTTTCCCGGCTATATCTTTAGCATTACAGGAAGGGCTGTAAATATTTCAGCCGAAAAATAGTCTATTAACGAAAGGTCTTGGCTCAAAAATAACTCATGAGTTATAAATAAATGCTTGCCTTTCTAACTTATACTCTAATCTACAGCTCTCAATATTCAGCATTTGAACAGCATGCTATACAATTATTATTTTTTGACGACATGTGATAATCTCAATCTTTAAGAAAAATGGCGAACGCTGCATTGTCAAATATCTGATTCTGAATATTAATTTTTTTTTCAAAATTAGACACACCTTAGTGGAGATAGAGCTTGCCCTCTTATCTTACACATTCTTAAAATAAATAATCCAATACATTATACTACATTTTGTAGATATTTTGTAACTTTTATAGCCATTTTAAATTACCAGTGCTTTGAACTGCTTTATTTTATTACTATTATAACTCAATGTTACTTAGTATATATAATTTTTGAGTTGGTCATTTCAAATGCTTATAATTAGAAAACTTTCCATAATGGAGAGTAATTACAAGAAAAGTTGAGGAACTTATTTTAATGCTATTTAAATGCTTAATTAAGATATACCATATTTAAAAATTTAATATTTCTAAGCTCAAATAGCATTATTATAAATTACACCTTTGTACGCGTTTATAAAATCGATCGCTTTTATGAAGCAATATATATTTTTTTTTCATTTCTTGCTATATCATATTTCTTATACAGGAAAAACAAACAGTGTGTGACCTAAGTTCTATACGAATTTATACGATCTTCAGAATGTATGCAGGATTTATGCTTTTTAACTTTATTATGTAAATAAATTTGTCTCAGAATTATTCACTTTTAATATAACAGTGAATATCAATTAAAACTGTAAATCTGTTCGTCTATGCATAGTTAATAAACAGTGACATTAAACGTTAAGAACAAATTATTATTAAATTATGTACGTAGAATATATTAAATGCAAACTTTGTATCTATAACTAAATATGTAATTTGAAGCTATTTGTTTTGAAAGTGAATAATAAATGCACGCCAAATAAAGTTTATAAAGCAGTTTTATTTATTTCAATATTTTATGTGTTGAATACAAAAGTATAAGAAATTACAGATTGATTGACTGATTATTACCGTTGCTTCCTCTCTCGTAGAAACTAAAAAGGTTATTGATGGAACTCGTAATTTGTATATATTGTTACGAATTTTGTGTAAGGAATGTATAAAATAGAGTAAATAATTTACATCTGGATGTGAAATGCGTTCATATTACTCTCTATTGTATTTATTGTATGCTAAAACTGTAATATTCACAAGCAATGCCGTTCCTTGCATTATACTGGCGATTCAATGGAAACTCTTGGCGAAATCTTAGCAAGAGAGTCAAGTTGGCATCATTTTGGCGACCATTGTGAAGATTTTGGTGACCCTTTGGCTACTTGCAGACAATTTTGGGTAAGTTGGTGACCATTTGGAAACTTGGAAACAATTTTGTGTGAGTTGGCGACCATGTGGTTTACTATGGAAATAAATGAAGAAACCTACTAATATTGCAATATATGACGTAAACGGATCATTCTCGAAAGATATGTGAGGACCATAAATAGAGAGACACTCTCTGAAACTTAGTTAGACTTCTTTTGACCGTTGTAGAGTACTATCGTCTTGACCGTTGAAAAGTCGACCAGCTAGTAGTGATTACTTCGGCTTTTGATTAGGACGAGGGAATGCTTGTGAATAATCTTTAACATACTTGTATTTTATAGTCTGATAGTTGTTTCTGAACGCTGCTAATGGTGTGAATACCTTCTGAGATTTATTCTGTGAATATTGCTGCTATATCCTGTATTTCTAGGAATTTTTTTTCGGCATTAATTTTCAATCACTCCTGAAGAACGGTCTTGCACAAAATCTTAGACCTCAGATATGCATAACAATTTATTCAAGTACCGAAGTCGATTCTTGATCAGGTACCCGAAACTTCCACTCCACGCGAGTAAGGATTTAAAGAATTTGAATGGTTAAGCAGAAAAACACTATGTACTAATATCCGAGAATCAAATTGTGTAAAAAAATTTCAAAAACATTATTAATAAGAATTTTTTGTGCATTTCATCTTTATTTTGTTATATTTTCGAATACCTGAGTTCAAACGGTATGTGTATCAACTCATAACAAAAAATGTGTTCAGATGTTTACAAGACCGAGTAATTTTTAGTGAATAATCTTATTTATTTTTCAATTACTACTATTAGCTCACACTCTCTATTTATTTATTTATTTATCTTGGTGGAATTTTCAATCGTGAATAAAATACATTTTAAAGAGTTCAATGGAAGTGAAATTTTATGTACATGATAATTTTGGATGACAATACAGTAATTTAATTATAATTAAAGAAAATTAATTGATTAAAACTAATTATTTAAGGAATTACAAATACACACAGCCACGTTGGCATCATTTTTGGCGACTTAGCGACCCTTTTGGTGAATTGGGTCAAAACTTGAAAAGGGTTTTTTTCTCACGTTTTAAGGCATTCAGTTAAACTGAAATTTTATATACATGATTGTTTTGGATGACATTACGATACTTTAATGATAATGAATAAAAATTGATTACCACTTAATGTTGTGATTCTGTCCTATGTATGTACATATTTATATTAATTCTAACTATTTAATAAAAAGTAGCTAAAAAATAAAATTTTTCTTTGTTGGTCTATGTAGGAATTGACTTTTTTTTATATTACTTGTTTTAACCTTTTGACTGCCATGCCCGAGATTATATCGGGTACGGTACTAGTGCACCAAAATGTCATGACCGAGTATTATACGGGGTACTTTTGGGGGGAATTTACTAAAGATAGTGCATATCGCTGTGATCAGGAAATATCTTTTCATCCAGCAATCCGAAAATGCCAGGAAAAATATTACAAAATGATATTTTTACATGTAGTGGACAAGGTATTCTGAAACTCATATTTACTGTATAAAAAATTAGTTGGGAACGCATTACATTATTATAATTTTAAAACCAAGTTGTAGAAAAGCTTTTACATAAATATGATAATACAGCCTTTATACAAAAGAATCCTGGTAGACTACATGCAGTAGATAATCCTACCTGCCTTGCTGAATGGCATTTTGTATCTCATATTTATCGTACTCCTGCAAAGCGTCAGACTATGACACAGTGCAAATTTCGTTGTTTAAAAATTATTTGAAATGAAAAATAATAAGAAAATAGCCCTGATTCTGGTCCAATGATTTTAGAGTTGGTCTGTGCTTGGAAAAGTGTTTCTTATTATACCGCAAAAAACTGAATTAATGGACTACAAATAGGTTTTTTAAATTTATTTTGGTTTTATTTTTTTAGAAAAAGGGCTCTACTAGAAGCGAACTTAACCACTGTTTAGCTGTGCAGCAGCCTCTTCAAGCGCATATGCATTTGTTATAAAACCAAAAACTGTGTTTATGCACGTAATTACTTTTTTATCTACTAAGTATATTTAAATTTGGTTCTAAGCCAGGAGTGGCCAACCCGGGACACTCGTTCCACAGTGTGGCACTGTGCACTGTGGAGCTGTAACAATGGCACGCAAAGACAATAACAAATTTGAAAAAAAATAAATAATTTCTTTTTTACAATTTTATTGAAATGCGGTTGTCTTAGACAAAATAAAAATCCCGCAAAATTTATTTTAAATTAACACATGCGTTATAGTAGAAATTTATCGTGTAGTGAATACACTTGCATTGTTGCG